>DWJN01002221.1:0-15751 GCA_018248895.1 Carystus phorcus | reverse complement strand
TTACCACCACGTGGAGTTGAAGTCAAGCATTAACTTGAAATAAATAAAAAAAAAATAGCGTAGTAACATAGAAGATACCGATTCACTCTCTTCTTTAAGACACCCACATTATAATACAACGGGAACACTGACGCGGGCAATTTATTCCAGTCCTTCGCAGTACGCATAATAAATGACGAAGAAAAGCGTGATGTTCGTGCTGGAGGTATGTTAATTACGAAGGAATGGATACCCGACGTGCGTCGTGTCGTTCAGTGTGGAAAGGAGAGGGGGGAATCAAATTCTATAATTTCACTTTCCAAAATGTATCCTATAGAACACCGAGAGGCTGGTAACTTCGCGCCTGTGCTCAAGACTTTAAAGGTTGGTCTCTTCCAGTTTAGAGTCACCAATTAGCCTCCTAGCAAGCTTTCTCCATTGAGTGCAATACTGACTGGGGAAATATGGTAGCGCCAGCCCAAATGTGACTATACTTCACGAAGTACCTTATACAATGTTGTTATTACCATTGATTTTTTTTGTATTCCTTACAAAACACTATAACATTTTTTTTTCAAGTTCTCATGCAATATCTTTAATAACGAATATTAAAATATTTTTTTTGGATCTATTTTAAGACATATCTTAGGTGGTATGGATATAATATAATAATAACGTCACACAGACATAGCCTCACACTGAGATACCCCGTGTCGTGGGTGTCATGGACAACACAGAAATGTGTGTATCTCACACACATCCAGACCGAGAACAGAAATTTAAATTCAACATTCAAATTTCCGCCTCGCTGGGAATCGAATCTAGGATCCTTCGAACGGCGGTCCGGCATGGTGACCATTACGCAACGCGGGTCGTCAATAGTTTTCATTATTTTAATATACATATACTTTTTAAGTGTAGGTTGTGCCTGAGTATTCCGGAAACTTTGAACGTCGAAGAGGAACGTATTCTGTATTTCGTTTGAAGTATATAAAACGAAATTAACATTTCTTCTCTCTCAAAGTTTTAGCCTTATTTACTTTCTGGGGTTGGATATTTAAACATCTTTTTATATTGCTCAACAGTATAGACAATGTAGGTTAGGTACGTTGTCTTTATATAACCGATATACATATCCTTTATCGAATTCAAAATCGATGTTATTTTTATATAGAAATTTATTTAAATTTGAGATTAATTACATCAACGACAAGAGGTTAGATAAAAGCCAGTAAAGTAATTCGTATATGAAGTTATATAAATTTCGTAACTTATTAATAACCGGCGTAATAACGGTACCTAGGCTTACAAAGGCACATATTTCTGCCGCTTCATCTACGGGTCTTATTTCGGGGGTTCGCGTTAAATAGCTTCGTCGAGGCGAATAAATCGCAGGTCATCTACGAAAGCATTTGTCAGCGCTGTAATTTGTGAGAACGCGTGGTTTTCTTCATATTCCCGCCAAGTAATCCGCTCCTGTCATTTGTCAACATTTCAACAATTCGAGCGCGGTGCCATAAACTGTGGAACTTTTATTTTAGTTTTATAAACTTCGGATTTTCTTGAAAACACAATATTTTGTTACGGAGAATGAATAAAGATAAATTGTTCGTTGTGAGTAGTGACGTAAACTTGAATCTCGAAGTCATTCTAAGTAGTCCTGGTGAGATAGGAAATAAAATTGACAGATGTTTAGCATCGATAGGAGGTCTTCTTTCTTATCTATTGACTCTAAGATAATCTTCTTCTTCGTATTGTATGGTAATGATGATCAATGAAAGTTTTAAACTCAGCTCTGTATCGATCGATTTTATCTCATGGTTATAGGGTTTGGACCTTCCTCTTCACGTGATTTTGGTATTGCTGCCACTGGGGTGGTTCCTCTGTACCAATACCACTGCACTAACTTTGCTCGTTCAATATTTACGAGTTGTTTCCCTCTGCTCGACATTCGAAAATAATTTTATTCATTATGGGTACATGCTTTCGTTAATTATATACCTATGCGATACCAAAACATATCTCCATCGCATAGTAGTTACCTACTTACTATACAAAACTTATCAGTATTTTGTTATTGATAACATTAAAAACTAGTATTCATAGTTGGAAGTTTTAAACTTTTAGACCAAATAGCACAAAATATTTTAATAAGATTTAATTGAATGATGTAAAATGTGACTTTTAAATAAAATATTAAATTTAATAGCATTTTTGATTTGACTATGACTATACTATTTATGAGAAACTCATTTTATGTTCTAATGCTTTAGGCAGCGTACAGCTCGTAGCGGACATAATCTTTTTCGGCTAGATTTGATCCTTATCGGTGTATTATGGCCAAACCAGGTAATATCGTTATAAATTGTACTGTATATGTTATTTTGATGTAAGTTCTACTACTGGTAAGGTTAATTTACATATAAACATAACTATTTAAAAGAAAAGCGACATCAATCCATTCCAAAATATGATTTGTTATGAAAAATTCGAAAGTACACGCCTCGTTAAAAAAATGTCTTTAATTTTATGCGATTGATATGAATTGTACTGCTTAGTTTTAAAATACAACCACAAAGTTAAACACGAATAATAATGAAACAAATAGTTATTGAAAATTATAATATAAATTACAAAAAGGTCGTCATTATTTTCATGAGACAAAAAAATTAAAATATTAATGTAACAAACGCACAAAATATTTGTTTTATTTTAATTACTTCACAAGTTATAAAGATAAAGTTAATACAAAAAATCGTCTTAAGATTTATCCGTAAATGAGGTTATTAGGGAACAAATAAATGATGTTAACAGTTGAATGTTAGGAAGCGATGAAATAATGAGCCATGAAATTGTGTCCTTTATATCGATAATAATACTATTAAGGATAACTGAATTGCAGATAAATTAGTGCTCTCAGCTAATTATTTTGAATATGACAGGTAGGTAATTTGCGTCCAGAAGAATGTATTTTTTCCATTGTGCGTTATGAGTAAACAACAATAGAATATCATAAATGCCATAGTAAATGAATACCAATCTAACCCAATAATGGTGTTGCAATGTTGCAGGAAGCAAATATTTCAATAGAACTTGATAATAACTAAGCTATGCTGAAATGAGTTATTAACATGAATAATTGCATTCCACGTCTCGTGAGTTCAGTTTCATAATAATACACATTATTAAAAGCTGAACTCGCAACAAGCGTTTTCGCATATTTATCCCAAATGAATTTCATATAAATTCTACAATTTTATGAATATTAAAGTTTAAGTTATTCGTTTGTAACTTTAATATATAAATATTTTGAATATTTTTAAAAGACAAAACAGAATGATTCATTATTAAATTTGGACAATGAAATTACTATTAACTAGCAAGCACCCTTGCTTTGCCCTGTAACCGGCACCTGTAGCAACTACTTAAACTTGTGAAAATGTTGGGATTTTACTCTTAATTCCATTCAATTCGTAAACACAACCGACAACGATTCGACAACCTGGTATGCAAGGGCAAATATTCATACCGTGATGACAACCTGGTATGCACCGGCAAATATTCATACCGTGATGACAACCTGGTATGCACCGGCAAATATTCATACCGTGATGACAATCTGGTATGCACCGGCAAAAATTTATACCGATCTTGTGATTACGTATGCCGAAGAGATTGAGATTAGTATTTACTCTACGCATCCACAATACGGCGGTAGTACATAAATGTAAGGAAAGACGCGAATTTATTCTTTTGTAACGTAATTCCTTCAGCCCTCAGCTTTGTATTCATTATTCGATGACATAATATTACGTTAGTGTTCAGTCTTTTAAACTGTTCTCCGTTGTTCCCGAAATAATTATAATATCTAACTTAAAGTTCCGTTTCTTTGATTTTAAATATTTTGTTGTTTTCTGTCTCAAATTTAGATTATAAATTCGTTTCATATAATTACAAAGCTTCATAATACGAGTATAAGCTCGACAAATAAACGTTTTGTAGTTTGATTAAATCCTGATAGTTTTGGTATACATTCTAGAATTCTAGATGAAATTCAAACCTAATTTGCACGTAATTAAAGTTTGTAGTGGTAGAGCTCTATTCGTAATATTTATGATCTATAACTAAATGAAAGGAGCAGAAAACCAAACTGATTTTACCGCTTAATGTACTCGTGTGGAGAGTAATGAAAATGATAATTTTCTAAAAAAATACCTTGTAAGATAAATATTATAGTTACGATAAGATAAACTTTACTACTTTTAGCAAATGTAAGTCCTTTATTTTTAAGCAATATCGGAGTAACAAAATATATACTTTTAATAATATCTTGAATAACAGTAGAATTATGTCTATAAATTATCGTTTCGCTACAAAAACAGAAAAGCTGCATTTATATGGCTACTTGTGTTACAGTAAAATAAATTATATTTTTTTGTATGCATAAAATATTTGACGATCCTGTAATAGTTTGACGAACCTGTAATGTAGTCCGTATTCCTGTTTGCGAAACAAGGTTCGGGTTCGATTTCTAGCCACGTGAAGGTAAATATCGTCTATAAATATTATACCAAATAACACAATATCGTAATAACTTATCAACAATAATTACATAAATATTTCTGAATCCTTGTATTTACCAACAAAAATTCGTTCTTTTCTTGACTTTACCACAATTAAAGTGTATTAGTGGATCCGGCCAACTTGGTTTCGTCTAACAGGCAATGAATGATTGACATAATTTCTTTATTTGGTAACCGATTTAAATGAAAAAACACTAAAAGTTAAGTAAAGCCTTTCACGATATAATCCTGAAAACTGCATTCAAATTGGATAAGCCGTTTTGAGATCAGCGTGCACGAACGTAAAGACGAACAGGCAAAATGAAAAACATTGTTTTGGGTTCTCTTGCCTAATAAAGGCCTCCCATTATTTTTTTTAATTTGCCATGTACAGACAGCGATTACAGTTTTATTTATATGTATAGATTAATAAGTTTTAAACAACAATAAACGAGTATATTGAATATGATTTATTGCGCCACATACGTGTAAAATTCAAGTTGTAGCAATAACGTGATTGTATGTGCAAACTTTAGTCTGACATCACTTCACGTTCAAGCACCGAGTGCGGCATATTGTTGGAACGAATAACTTGTGAAATTATGTTCCGTTAAATAACTCCTAAACATATCCGCAGTGCTCGGCGACATCGCAACGTTTTCATGAAGGCAATAATACAACTTTAAGCGTTCTGTACTACAGTTTTAGCGAGTTTAGTTGCTTTTATCTTTGTGATTGTACCTTCTAAGCATGTTCTGAAGTTGACACTAAACTGACATTTTGAAATTTAATTCATAATTATGTTTGTCACCGTAGATTATACGCCAGCGGATTCAAAATACGTTATCCTGCGACCATGTCCTATTAATACTATTATACTATATTATATTATTATTATTCTCTAATCGTCATTTATTGAATGTGTATACCGAGTTAGATTGTCTGTCTGATTGTTCCGGTCAATCTCTGAAACGGTTTCACCGATTTTGACGGGATTTTTACTGGCAGATAGCAGATGTAATACGGAATAAATTACTTTCGAAAATGTGCGAACTGTATAATAACTTGTTTGTTATATTCCACACGGACAAATTTGCGGAGATAGTATTTAATGAATTTGACTGACCTGCTAGACGGTGTTTTGTTAAACCATCTTCTTATATTTACCTTGTATACCGTACTAAATGACCCCAGCAAACGTTGTTTTGCTATATAAATTACTAGATGAACCAGCAAACGTTGTTTTGCCATATAAATGGTTATAGCGTGTTAACCTTAAAAGCTAGACATATGCTGTCGCGCACTTTTATTTAGATCTTTTAAAGGGCAACAATTTTGTAATACATGATTTTTGAGTAATTTTTACCGTTTACTCAGCGCACGCAAGGAAAGCTCTAAATTTTGCCGGTTTTGTAATACTTTTTAATGCCGCGCCTCTCCTATTTATATATATAGCCTTTCGCCATAAATGGACTATGTAACACTAAAAGAATTTTTCAAATCGGTTCAATAGTTCCTGAGATTAGCCCGTTCAAACAATCAAACAAACATACAAACTCTTCAGCTTTATATTATTAGTACAGATAAGAATAGTTACATTGTATGCCGTATCATAATTTTATATTGACACAATTCAAAAAGTCATTAACATTATAAAAATCGGGCTTTATTAGAAACTAGTGTAACTCCCAATTAGTTACCTAACCTAAAAATAACACTGCTGGGTGCATAACAATGTAATGATAATATGTATTTTCTGTATATTTCTTGATGTATTCTTCTGAGAATGATGTACGCACCTATAATTGGCTAGCATACCTGATACCAGACTATATGAAAGATAAAATGTAGTACTAGTATGTAGAGCTGTTGGTGTGTCAGAAACAAATAAATATTTATTTTATTATTATTCGTGTAATTAATCTGTGAGGAGTTCCCTCGCGGATAGACAATCTGACGAATCAGATCATTAGTAATTCAGGAATCTTTGCGTATGTACAACAAACCACCGTAGTTTGATAACAACCCGATAAACGTTTTACGTAGATGTGGTAGCAAATAGCTTGAGGTTTGTTGCTACAACTTGAATTTTATCATCACAATAATGGTTGTTATTTTATCCATATTATAAGTATTTTGTTGTTTTCTGTTTTCAAATTTAGATTATTAATTCGTTTGATACAAATAGAAAGTTTCATAATACGAGTATTAGATCGACAAATAAACGATTTATAGATGCTGGTATTAAATATTAATCTAGAATTCTAGATGAAATTCAAACCTAATTTATACGTATTTAACGGTTGTAATGATAGAACTCGAGTCACAATGTTTATGACGAATAACTAAATCTGAAACGAGCAGAAAACCGAACAGATTTTACCGCATATTTTATTATGGTTGTTTATAGGTGGCTCCAGTCTTCATATGTTTTAGAGACCACACTAACCAAGTAATTAATATATGGTAAATGTTTAAAATGTTCACACAGGCTCGCTTCCAGAGCCTTCAAACCATTAGGCTATCTTTGATTGAAGATAAAGGTACAATTGTCGAAACTAGTTACATAGGTGGACTGATCAATATACTACAGAATATGAGAATTCTGTAATCATGTAGCGACTTTTTGTATACATCTTACAAATTATTACGCATTAATTACTATAATAACGTTTACAAAAACTCATTATAAGTTAGAAACAATGGAAGGAATAAAGTATTATTGTTTCCGAAACTTTAAGTATTAATAATCACAAATAATTTACTACTAAATAAATACTTTTTGGTGTAGCTCACTAAACTTTAACGATAACTTAAGTGTAGAATTCTATACAGAAGGCTTTATACATTGTTGAGAATTCGAACCAACTTCAAAAGACAAATGACTTCGGAGTTTACAAAATCCCTTCCGTTTTCGGAGATTTGTCATTCCTTTATTCACTACAAGATTAAATCCAACAGGGGTGCTTAAGTGTATTGCAAATATGAATTTACTAAACAACTAGATGCGACGTGGGAAAGAGGGAAATGGATGTGAAGTCTTGTCATATCCTGCAAGTAGCGAGGTTCTTTTGACAATTTAGAACGTTTAAAGGTATTTTTACACAGTTGACATAGGTACAAGGAGTATGCCAATTTTGGCGTGAATATTATATAGCTAGGTACTGTATCTATGTAGTAATATGTTAGTATGTATTTATGTACGTAACATGTTAGTAGACTCTTCTGTACATCTATACAAATAAATAAAATTGGAGTGTCTTGTAATATTAAAAAAACCGGTTTTATTAAATGCATATGTATGTATACACGGTTGGTATATCAAGATAACATTTTTACAATTTTTGTTTGACTGTGTGTCTGTTTGTTCATTCCGCCTAAGCTCTGATATGGCTAGACTGATTTTGTCGCGACTTATATTAGTTGAGAGCTGGTGTAATAAGGATGACTTGCGGTATTTTTATTTTAGACTTATAAGTTATAGTAAAATCTGCGAGCTAAACAATAACTTTTTTTTAATTCCACGCGGACGAAGTTGCGGTGTTATATAAATTAATAAAATTATAGAATTTGTTATAATAGCAAAAAGTAAATGATCAATTTTATTTTTCACAAGAATATTTCCCCAAAAATGCTATGAAATTTAATGGAATATAATGGCAAGATTACAAACAACCTTGCTTTATATAAAATGTTGAAATTCGAGCAATTTTTGGTAAAAGTTTCCAAAGCTTAAGCACTGAAATGTCGTTCATTTTTCTCACTTACATAAATGGTTATAATAATGGTGCTCTATATTTAAATCATTCTAAAACAAGGGGTCTAAATTACGTTACGAAATTTATCAACGAAGCTTAACGAGATTTTGAAGTAACGGAAAAGTGTACAACTTTTTTATACATTGAAACCTTTGCTTAGTTTGAGAATTACTTGAAACATAAACGCTTACACACATACCCAACATAGACAACACTACTGTATTAGTAGTACATAGAAACACATCACTAACATAATAGGAGAACAAATATTTATCCGTTAAATGACTATTCGCCTCGCAGACTACCAAAGGACTCCGCGAACTAAGCTTCGGGGTTGACAAAGTATATTTTTAAACACCTTAAAAATCTCACAGCTAGATACATGTCTGACAAAATTTTTGGCGATAGGTAAATAGATAGTAATTATAGAGGTCATTGTAGGTGACTCTCATCAATAAGTGCGTATGAATACTTTCATAAGTATAGAAGTCATTTAATTATACGAGGTCACCATTGCTTGTAAGCGATTAGTAAACACCAAACGATGTTTTTGATAATTGTATGCGACAGAGTTAAACAACTGCGGGCGCGGTCGGTACCTGGATGGATGACCGCTAGTGTTATCGGTCTAGGTTGTTATCATAAATAACAGTCGTCAAGCCATGTCGGAGGCCTTCGGGCGGTTTAAAAACTTCCGACATTTCGGTTGGCCAATAACCCGTCCACCAATCCACACTTGAGCAGCGTGGTGATATATGCTCTAGACATGCTCAGTGATGAGGCGAATCTCATGCTCAGTAGTGGGTCATTAATGGAAGGCAAACAATGTTCGGATGAAGAAAGAAGTCTTAGAAGCCCCCAGCCGAAATGTGACGAGGTGGCTGAACCAAGAGGAACTAAAAGAAGCAAGCATCATGGAAATATAATAACACTAACAAAGTAGTAGTAGGTAGTTAAGATAGGGCGGGTTATCATTATTTATTATGTACATATATAACTTAGAATAAATTATTTTAAAAATATTTTTAAGGTTTTATTTTTAAATGTCCCATGGTCAAGATTAGGTTCCAGCTCACGATGCGTATAATAATATAAGAGCGTCTAGATTTAATTTGCACAGGCAGTGATTATTTCTGAGAAAATTTTAACATAACTTCATTGAGATCATCAGATTAAGAAATATTAGCGCAGTTTAATAAAATATCAAGAAATTTTACTGTATTTTTTGAATACACGCCTCTTCCAATTTTATCATTTTGTTTAACCCTTGTCTATTTTGTTATCCAGTTTCGTACATATTCGATTACATTGTCGCCGTTCCCTCAGGATTTTTGTACTACAGTGACGACAATGTTTGATAAACATTTCGGCTTTAGTAAAGCGACGCTTCGTTTGCGCGACGCGCAAATTTTAAATGAAAATATTTGTTAGAGAGCGAGAATCCAGTCATGTTTCACCAGATATTTTCATGACAATATTTTGTTTCTATTTTTTGCACGACTTAACTTGCTTTGGTAATACGATGTATCGTTTCAATTGATGTAACAACTAGCTGTTGCCGACGGCTTCGTCAGTAAAGATATTGGACTTTCAACAAGCAGTATTTTGTGGTCAGCTCGAATTTATTTCATTATTCGAATTTATCTCATCAGATTTATTTTTATAATCATGCTATTACCCGATTTATCGTTTCAATTGATGTATCAACTAGCTGATGCCGACGGCTTCGTCAGTAAAGATATTGGACTTTCAACAAGCAGTATTTTGTGGTCAGCTCGAATCAATTTCATTATTCTAATTACTCTCATCAGATTTTTTTTTATAATCATACTATTACCCGATTTTATCGATTTTTAAACATCTTAATTTCAGAATTCGTTTCTCATTGTCTCTGTTAAGGAATCCCTGAAGTTACATGCTTAGTCCACTGGTTCAGGCTGTTGTTTTTTGTTACGTTACTTAGATAGGTTACTATCATAAATCCAGTTGAGAGCCCCACTTCTGAGCTTGAGTCTTGTCTTAAAGTAAAAAACATTCACAATATACCACCTAAATATGAATGAAGAAAGAATTAATGAAGAACCTATGTTTGCTGACTTTGTTTTTTTATTTAATATAAGTTAATGCTTGACGTTAATTACACGTGATGGTACGTGGTGAAGAAGTCCAAGATGGTGGACACATTAACTTAGTAAAAGCCTATTCACTCTCCTCTGGAAGACCCTCACAAGTTTATTACTATCTTATCTTCATGTAAGTGATATTATTTGTAGGTACCTACCTAGTCATAACAAAAAATCGATTACGTCCTCCATGACGGACATAGATTTTCAAATATTTA
Organism: Carystus phorcus; assembly: GCA_018248895.1. NCBI lineage: Eukaryota > Metazoa > Arthropoda > Insecta > Lepidoptera > Hesperiidae > Carystus > Carystus phorcus. Next base: position 5,111 of record DWJN01002221.1, on the reverse strand, counting down.
GGTCATTATTTTTATTTATATAAGTATCTTATAGTTGTTAATTTTGTTTACACTATTTTTATTCTATGTACCAACGTTGAAATCACATATATGTATGAAGTACTTTATAAACATTCGAGAAGATTGCAATATTACGTGTACTTTGTATGTGGGTGCGATGCTCTCCTACTGAAAATTAGTTGGTGATGTAGATAAAACACATTAAGGCCGACATGTAAATAGTCTCATTTTAAATTTTATTATTCTACTGAGCTCAGGTTACTTATAGTAAATTTCGTACATTTATTTTCTTCAAGATATTAATATTTCTTAGAGTTATCTTCTTCTTAAAACATCACCTTAGCGTGCATTTAGGCTACGTACAATGTAATATTATATCTAGATATACTAATATTAGTATAAAGCTGAAGAGTTTGTTTGTTTGATTGATTAATTGATTGTTTGAACGCGCTAATCTCAAGAATTATTGAACCGATTTGAAAAAATATTTTAGTGTAATATAGTCCATTTATAGCGTAGGGCTATAGGCTATATAATATCACGCTAAGATAAATAGGAAAGGAGCAGCAAAAAAAAAATTGCGGAAACGGCAAAATTTTGAGCTTTCCTTGCGTGCGCTTAGTAAACAGTGAAAGTTACTCAAAAATCACGTATCACAAAATTGTTCTCCTCTAAAAGTTCTTAATAAAAGTCCGCGACAGCATATGTCTAGCTTTTAAGGATAACCCACTATAAACATTTTTATGGTTATAAAAATAGTTCTAAAATAATCATTCATATGGCAAAACAACGTTTGCTGGTTCATCTAGTCAATTATATGTTTAAAAACCTCTTATACGGACGAGAAACTTCAAGCATGTATAAGCAGAATAGTGATATACACAAGCGTCTGACAAGAAATAGACACAATTTGATTACGTCTTCTTATCGTCAAAGTAAGGTACAGCGATCTTTCATGGGACTCAGTGTTCATTCTTAAAATAAAAATCCTAATTTGATTGGAGATTTGACTCCTAAAAAGTTTAAGGTACATATGAAAAGAAGGGTTGCAGGTAAAAGTTACTATAATATATGTAGATAAACAAACGACAAGGACCTAATGAATAATAATGCCGCATCCGGTTCCGCAAAGGTTAAAAACTTTACATTTATCTTTATAAGTATATTATTTATACAACTATATACATATCTAAGTATAAGGTATCGTTTCTACACTTCGATGTAAAATCATCTTTGTGTATAGGTGGTAGTATCAAAAAATTACCTATCTACTTAAGTGTATTGAGATAATACCTAAATGAATAAGTGATTTTGAATATACATTACATGGTTGGAGATGCTTACACGAGTTATTTATTTGAAATTATTTTTCAGAAATACGGTAATTTTTTTTATTATATTCTTTTTGTTTGTCAACTAGTTTCAGAAGGTAAGGTGCTGATTTTCTTATAACTTTTTAATACGATACTAAATTAGAAACACGTTGCACTGTGAGGTATTTTGAAGGATTTTCTTCTAACTTCAACAGATGCGTAAAATATTTCGCTGCAGCATAAATTTACAGAACATTCAACTTCAAGAAAAAAATTACTTTGGAACGAACACGTACCCTAACTCTAAAAGTTATTCACCTTTGAGGTATTAAATTTTCTTTATACTTGCGCCCAGCTAAAGAGACTATGCTTTATTAAATCGTTTCTGTGAATACTTAACTTGTATACGAGTCTCATTATGTACAAAAAAACGTTTTGACGCAAAATTGACCGACAAATCCTTTACAAAATCCAAATTCCTGACAAGAATACGATTTCAGGGACACTCGAATCCTTACCCGTCCTTTGTTATGTAAATATCTGTATCTGGCAAAAGTTTGCCAACAAATATCCCCTCAGCGTCGATCCATTAGAAAATGAAAGAACATTTGCTTGAAATGAAACAACGGTTACACGCACCCCTTTGATGATATTACGTCGCACGTCGATACACAGGTTAATATTGGTTTTAGCTAATGACTCGTTTATCTTAGATTATATTACACTTTAAACTGTTCCATTTGCGACCTTAATAACCTTTTAAATTTGAAATTTGATTGAATTTCATTGCATGCTATTTCGTGTAGGTAAAACATTTACAATGTATACATTTGTATTGGGTAAATAAGAAATACTTAATTTGTGATTTTGAACTACTTTCATCCACGATCCATGTAACTGGGTCGAAATATCGGTAAAAGAATAAAAAATAATACATAGATCGTGAGTACCCGCTATAATTAAAATACTTAATTTGACTTAAGTATGCAGAGATTTCTATTGTTTATGAGGCGTGAAGTACACCTACCAAACATGTGAGACGAGAACTCAATCCTCTTTTCAAACAAACATGCTCTCCGTATCTTCCACAGCTGCAGAACACGAAACATTTCTAATATGTTAATTTCAAATCCGAGATAATCAACATGGGACCGAACGCCTTCGCCTAGACGAGGACGTTTGTAAACTTATCTCGTGTTCTCGTTAGCGGGATGGGAATCTCTTGAATACGTAAGCACGCCATTCTTGATCAACCTACCGGCCACGTACTTATTGTCGATGACGGCTCTTCGGGCTGAATTTTGAAGTGATGTCGATGGTAAATTTGATAAAAAAACCTTGATAAAATTATTTACGACTAATTTACACTGGACCTTTACGTAATGTAAATCCCCAAAGAAAGAATTACAACAAAATACTTACAGAATTTCATCATCTATTCTAATATATAAAGTTGAAGAGTTTGTTTGTTTGATTGTTTGAACGCGCTAATCTTAGGAACTACTGGACCGATTTGAAAAATTATTTTAGTGTAAGGTAGTCCATTTATGGAGGCAGGCTATATAGGCTATATAACATCACGCTTAGACGAAAAGGGGAGGAGCAGCAACAAAAATATTGCAAAAATGGCAAAATTCAGAGGTTTCCTTGCGTGCGCTGAGTAAACGGTAAAAGTTACTCAAAAATCATGTAAAACAAAATTGTTCCCCTCTAAAAGTTCTAAATAAAAGTCCGCGACAGCATATGTCTAGCTTTTAAAGTTAATCCACTATAACCATTTTTATGGTTATCAAAATAGTTCTAAAATAATAATTTGTATGGCAAAACTAATTTTGCTGGAGCCAGCTAGTATGATAAAGATAGAAAACTTGCTGTCGATATCAAAGTAACGTTAATCTAATATTTGTTATGACATGACGTCTAAGTTTGCTAATCGGCAAAATTAAGGCAATCTTGTTCCCGTTATACGATTACGTCGGAGACAAGTAATGATATCAAGCAATTTGTAGGCGTATCGCGAAAACGTGAGGTACACGCACAATTCGGGAAGGCCCGAGGATTGTGAGAAACGTATCATTGGCATCCCGGAGCGAGTAAAGGATCCCGAAAATTGAGAGCAATTTATTCGGTTCAAGGGGCATGGAATAAAGTATAGAAGACGTTGTCGCTCAGTTCTTTATTTATTTCGGACATTGTACCTTTTAAACGCTGAACACCAAATATCGCCATATTAAACCCTTGACCATATGTTAATCATATTCAAATCGTATTCAAATGAAGTGCCCTTAGATGTTTTAATAGGAAGTAATGTAAAAATATGGTAAAATACGACGTCATACAAAATTGTAGCAATATAATAAATCGTACAATAGTTTTAATTTGCAAATTGTATTCAAAGAATGAACCAACTTTCTTTGAATCTGAATACAAAGCTTTGCAATTTGCCCGCAAAATTCTTTTGCGATCAGTTCATTAAAGTAAAACAAGTGCCTAATAGACTGAATTTTCAAGAAAAGGGACTTTGACGTTTTATTGTGGGAAATCTATTATTAATGCTAAGATTTTATGAAATATGAATCTTAATGACCTGACACGGATCAAGAAGGAACAGAATTTACTTATCCAAGCCATACTTGAAATAATTCCTTACTTCAATGTTTTTATTTTCCATCGATGTACAGAGTGTCGAATACGTTGTCATTATAGTCCTTTTCATTATAATCCTCGTTAACATCATAAAGAGATAACTCCGCCTTTTTATAGACAGTTTTAAATAAACGATTAACAACGTTTTAAATAAAAGCGTGACATTAATTAGCTTACTGGCGTTTGCGTTTAAAACGAACAGGTATTTCTCTTTCAATTCGTATTGGTTCAGCAATTTGTTGCCAATTACTTCGGAATTAATTTTATACAAAAGTGGGGTGGGCGTGTTAATTAATTTGATGTGTGCTTACTTTGAACAGACAGTAGTGGCATATTGATAAAGTGTGCCAAGAATGTGGTTTAATTAGTTTTGTACGTAATTTTAACGTGTACCTACGTATTAATTATTACACCTGTCCGTCAAAAAATTGTATTCGTTTTAATCGAATCGTAGAATACGTGGTTGCTTTTCTTCTTTTTGAACGAAAAGGAATTATTATTCAATGTCACTTTCATTTATACTTCGTGGTTGTAACTCGTTGGAGACGCTCTTAGTGTTGCTAAAGTGTAAAGAGGGCGATAATCTCTTCACAGCGGATATTTTTTGTTAGCTTTGTATCAATTTGTCGTATCCTGATATATTTTTTTTTAATAAAAAGTTTCCAATGTCCTTTTTAATACCTCTAAGAATATGTGTACAAAGGTTCTTGATAATCGGTTAGGTAATTTTTGCGTGAGAGCGTAACAAATAAACTTACGTTCACATTTATAATAAAGGTAAGGATTTTGATTAAGTTATGATTAAATTACTCGTACCTAAGCATAATAACGTTACTTACTGGCACGTAAATTACATACATACTAAATGTGTCTGTCTTTTTTATGTACTTAGCCGATAAATGAGCCGATCAGTTACATGATGTTAAGTGATAAATAATCAACTGACGTGCAATCGGCCAAGAAAAGAAGAGAAACTAAGAAATAAGTCTTCCATAGAAGTAAAGTAATAGCACCCAAACGCTATGAAACGACTTAGTCTTAACAAACATTTATTAGGAAGCCCAATCTGCATTGAAGCAGCGTGGTGGAGTATGCTCTAGACCTCCTCAGTGTTGAGGAGAGACCCGTGCTCAGTAGTGGGCCATTAATGGG
>DWJN01002220.1:0-15754 GCA_018248895.1 Carystus phorcus | reverse complement strand
TGTTCTGTACGCTAAACTAGTATAAGTAGTTTGTAAGATTCTCATATAAGTGAATGTACCATTCTTCATGAGAATAATCACTGATCGTTTCACTTAGCAGTCTTCGTATTGACTGATATATTGACGATATTTTTTGTAATTCGCCGTCAAACTGACAGACTCGTTATAAGGTTTAAGGTTTTAGACATTTATTCTCATTAAGAATTAACAAATTCGCTTAACATGAGAACGTGACAAAAAATAATTAAACACAATGCATCATATAAATATGCACCCAGATAATTCGCACAATACGGAACAGGCATAGATGTACAATTTACCAAAGATATACAGCTATACGGAATGGTTACTGGAAACGACATTGTTAATGTGATTTGGTAAAATTTTAAATTTGGAATTGTTTATTATTATTTAACTTTTATAGACGCTATATATGTATTATTGTTAATATAATTTGTTAATTTTTAGTTTACTTTTTATAAGATGGTAAGTAGTAAGCGTCGCTTATGAAAATCAGGAACACCCAATATATTGGCGGTCAAAAAAGAATAAAGGATGTATCGGCTCTTAAACAGACAAACGTATTAAAATGTTTGGGGCCTGATTTAAGCAAGAGCAAGCTAGCCAAGTTGACTTCTTCATAATATGTGGAAGAGAAGGCCAGCTTATGCCCCTTGTTCCGCTGCTTCACCGACATGTGTTTGGGGGAATATTCTAAACTAGCCTAATACGGCAAGAACTTGAATTATACCGATTACATGGTATCGTTGAGAACCTCAAACTACGAATGCTCCTCAAACTGCAAAGCTGATACATATCTACAAAAATTAGGCCTGTGGCGGGAATTACATATAACATCATAAAAGTACATAATTATATTGTTTTTGAGGCGTTCGTGTTTGTGTACTACCCGTATCACACTCGCCCTGGACAAACTAAAAGAATGTATGTATATACCTAAGACAAATAGTTACAAAAAAAATCTGGGTGATAGTTTACGAAAAAAAAATTTTGAGACAGATATAACGAAGAATAATTTCCTTATCTACACGTTAAAGATCACAAGTACTGAATTATTATGGAATAATATTAAGTTTTGTTATTTATTAGGTATTCATGGATATTTGATATTTGATTTTTATTTGAAAAAAAAAGAATTGAACTAACCCCGAAAAGTACCGTCGACATGTTTTCTTTTCAGAAATTAGACAAGTTTATTAAAAAAAGATTGAAAATGAATGAAAAAGGTTTTCAAAAACCGCGCAACGCATTTCTCATTCTGTTTATAAACTTAACAGATCAAGTAACATATTCGTATTTTATTTACATCGACAACTCGTTTGTATCCTAGTAAAGGTACACACTATCAATGACATTTTTATTCTAAAGGACCTCATTTACAACGTAAACAATGTTTTAATCACTTTAAGTCGATCTGCTACGGCTGAAAAACTCTAAATCAACATAATATTCATTATTTTCGTTATCTACAAATATAATTATTCTATTAGACGAAATAAAAAAGAAATATGAATTTATTTCGATAATTAACTTTTATTGGCTAATTTAGTTAATTAACTAAAGCTAAAGAAACATCATTTGGATCTTAATATTGTTATTTCTGCAACTTCAGTTTGCTTTTCGTACTTGTTAGAGATTATAAGTATGTAGCAGAGTGTTGAACAATTCGATAAAATAGTATGATCCAGTTTAGTTTTATAAAATGATAAAAATAAACGTATAAAACTTCTTCCAATTAACTTGAAGAGTCGACCGAAACAATTTTAAGGGTTTCAATTCCAAAGTAAGTACTTAGACACTTTATGAACCCTTTGCTCCCTTTTGAACGTAACATTAAGAGGTTTGCTGTAAATTCAGATTCAAATTTCAACAGGTGTTATTTAATCAATTACAGGAAAATATATTAATATTATCCGGTATATACAATAATTATTGTTCATGAAGATACACTTGTAAAGTTTCGTTTAATATAGAATGACTTTTTTAGCTGCTTCTCTCGAAAGAGTGGTTTTACAAAGCAAAAGTTTATAAATGTTTTATAAGTGATAGGTATAATACTCGAGACATTAACCATTCAGGATTCCCCGCTCGAACGGAACTGGGCTGCAGATGTGGCATAAAATATGTTTAACTATTATTATTGAATGTAAATATGACTATCCACAGGATCCATACAATTTTTCGATACACCGATCCTAATTCAAATTCAAAAACATTTATTCATGTAGGTATTTTTCCAATACTTGCAAGTAATTTTTTATTCAACCACCATATCAGAAAGATAGGAGAAGAAACGGCGAAAGAAACTCCTCAGCTTATCTTTTAAAGTCGAATACAGGTTACAAAATACAAACCTACTTGGAAATGGATGCGATACTATTATGTCCAAGCGTCCATTAATTGATATCGTCCTACAAGGGCTTAAATTCTTTCCAAATGAAATTTTAAATTTCGGAATGGATTTTTTCTCTCTACAGCTAATGGACATCTCGTAAAGGTACCAAAGGGATTATGGATGCATTGTGCGGAAATGACGCAGTCCAGGCAAATGTATGACTAAAATATTAGTACATTCAAAGTGCAGATAGGAATATATCACATGCAAGCTACACTCCAGAGAAGACGGCTAACCTCACAAATTACCGATATCAAGGCAGTAGTACCTTGGAATGTATTTATGTAAATGTTATGGTACTATCCTGACGTTTCTGATCTGGAATATAGTAATCTACTGTTAACATTAAGACTGATACAAATAAAAAACTATAATAAAATGTTAGCATCGCAATGCATTAAATGGAATTCATTTGGTTTCGTGTCCACGGAATATAAAACCATATTTTATTGTCTAAACTCACTAGTCATATTTTTCCCTGTGAGTGAAAATATTTGGCCATCTATCACAAAGATAAAATTTGTCATACGTGTATTTATTTGTTTTAACCTTCCATTTTAAAAAATGCTTTGTATTAATTGTAATTTTTTTCAATTAAAAATTAAAAATTCACAAAATGTAAAATACACACGTAGTTATCTACGATAACCTGATTTTAATAAGCAATTATATTATGTTTATATCAATTATAATTATTTTGAATTTAGACCAGGGATGCTAGCATTTAATTGGTTCTACAAAAAACAATTCGTACTTATATTAGAATCTAATAATTTCACTACCTAATAATATTTGTACTACCGAAATATTTTATATGTATAATAATATGAAATCCAACGCGAAATAACGAGGTCATCGATTATAAATTGCGATGCTGGTAAATTATGAATTAAATATGTGAACATTCCTGTTCAACCAGTTCAAAAGACGTCGTAGCAAGTGCCATTAGTATATAGTATGAAATATTCTATAACTAATACTGCACGCTTTCTATCAAGGGTTCTCTACTCTCTAACGTCTTTTTATCGGTGACATAATCGGACATTTAAGGGATATTCTGAATGGACAGTCTATAAACGGTCCACAAACCCATGGTTGAACGGGTTGGCGATAGCGTGACTCTCATCAATCAATTCGGTATAGCTTAACACAGCAGTGTGATGGTACTCGTATGTAGAATGAAGCGTTAAGTTAATCACACATGTGTTTAGTTTTGTCTCTTTAACACAATATTTATGAAATGCATAAAATATATTTGAAATCCTACGATATGTAAGACATAGAGAACTTTTGTTTGCGGGAATAACTAGAATTTAATGAAAAATGTCTCAATAATGGCATTATTATTATCAACGATGCATCCATTCATGTATGGATTACCAAACTAAGGGTTTTTCTATCGAAAATATGGCGTGATACGCAGAACAGACTGAAAGCAGATTAGCCAAAACAGTTCATCGAATATGAAGCTCTATAAGCAATAATTACTCGTTACGTAGAACTAAAATTTGGTTTGCTAAAACACGGATGTAATAATTCTAAAATTAGACCTTAATAATTTTAGAAATGCCACTAGATAGTTAGATATTTAACTATTATATTTAATTATTATTGTTTCTCAATCTCTCTAAATTATATGATTACTCAGCATTATAACTTTGCAAATTATCCACTGTCGGGCAGCCTCGTTAAACAAAGTCGTTGTTATGTTAAATTACATAACTTTCTAGTACTTGTTCGACGTGCCTATTTCTTTCCCCACAAATTCGCACGTGGGTAGCGTGGATTTTGCCTTGATCCCCTCGATTTCGCTTTGGTTAATCGGGAAGCAAGTATTTGGAACAAACTTTTCGGTTTAAACTTTTTCGATATGTAAGATGTGGCACACGCTGACATTATCAAATGAGGCGTTAATTTTTGGGAGCATCCGTAATGGACCTAATGTGAGTGAAAAATCTTTAGGAAGGCGAAAAATCGCCGATTAAGTTCGTTTGTATCCTCGTTTGTGATTGAATTAGACAACAGTAGGCACATATGTCATCGAATTATTAAATACATTCATGGCGAAAATTCATCGGACAGTCTATCTGTGATGATGCTCAATGATGCAATAAGGTTGTGAATGTTCAAAGATTGAACTGTCTGAAACACCGGGTGAATTGCATACCCATTTAAATTATCATCATCAGCTTATAACTGTCCACTGCTGAACATAAGCCTCCCCTAGAGCGTTGTTCGGTCCTCTGAGTGCCTCATCCAGTGTCTACCGGCGATCCTACGGATATCGTCGGACCAGCGGGTCGAAGGTCCTCCTACCCTTACCAAGATGTTGAATTTTTAGTTTTAGTTTAAACCCTCCTTCTACACAACAAATGAAGTCACGGCGTCAATTCCCTCTTGTCAGATGTTGTTAAGCTTCGTCTGTATATGGTTATGAAGGAAACGTGTGTTTTTACTTGCCTGGGTTGCAATCTTCTTCAGTTTAAAATCAGCCAACAAAATATCTCTAGTTTTCTGATTATTTTTCATAGAACTTTCACGGCATAGCGGTTCACTCGGTGCTTTCCTTAACGGCAATACGTAGATGATATTTAATATTATGATGTTAAACGAATATAAATCAAATCCGATCTACTAATCGACTATTAATGTCTTGCATAAGTATGCAAAGTTGCTACAAGTCAGTTTGCAAGTCCAATTATAAATGCAATGATTACTGGGAGACTAATCCATGTGGACAGTACATTTAGCGTAACAAAGCTGCGGTTAGCCGGGACTTAGGCGCGCTTTACTAACCTCTCATCAATCACTTTGACGTTCAATAACGCATTTATCCGGAAACTACTCGTAGCAAACTGAAATGTAGTTCACCTGATGGTAACTTCTAGAATGTAATGAAACGCAAAAGAAGTTCTAGGCACAAGTTTAAAACCACTAGGCATTTTTAGCTTCAATTTAAATGAAATATAATTTAAACTCATTAATCAACAAAAGACCGTCAACCAGTGTAAAATACAACTACTATGGTCTGTAAAGATCTTCTACTTTATAAATGATACATAAATTACGATGGATCGTTGGTTTTCTCAGGAGGTAATTTTTTGCCCTTGAACTGATAACTATTTTTCCACAATAATATGCATGTTAATAAATGTTGTGAGTAATTTTTAGGATCCTGATTTTCTATTTCGTAGGAATCACTTTGTTGTAGCAATTCTTAATATATATAAAGTTCGTGTTCCGGTGTTTGTTCGCGATGGACTCGTAAACTATCAAACCGATATTAATCAAATTTTACACACCGTGTCTAGTTTGATCCAACTTAAAAGATAGGATAGCTTACATCTCATTTTATGGTCGCAATATTATCTTATTGCAAATTATTTGTTTAATATCAAAGAATTATAATAGTTCCATAAGACTGTAACAAATGGCGGTGTAAGTTAATTAATTGGCAAAATTGAGTATGTTAACCATAGTGACAGCATCGCGTGGCAGAGTCTGCTAGTGGTTTATATAACAAAGTTTATATTACCAAAGGAAGTGATGGATCCGCTTGTTGAGGGATCTTATGTCATAGCACTGTGTGAATAAGTATGGATGAACGATGAGGGATGTTTGTTTCATAGCTTACAAGTACGAGATAAGGATTGTCGTAAACTATCCCATAAATTTCTGGCCCAACCGAGAAATAAGTACTACATTACTCAATGCGTAGGATAACTCCATTTTGAAGATAATGGACACTTTTGTGCCATTCATCGACATTCTTGCTACAGTCATAATGTATTTGACAAGACTAAAACATCGGCTTACGACAGAATTATAAGTCAGCGACCAAATGACTTTTTACTCCGACTGGGTTCACTTTTCTTTTTTTCTTCTATATAATGTTCATTGAGTGTTACATAAAAGCAGTGTCAATCTAATAGCATAAAGAAATATGGCTTATGCTGGGATATCTGGAAACCTTGAGAATATTGGAGATTAAATATAATTAAGGAAACACATCAGTGTTTTTAATAATGTGGCGAAACGGTCACCACGCCGGACCGCTGTTCGAAGGATCCCGGGTTCGATTCCCAGCGAGGAGGAAAATTTAAATGAGGAGTTTAAATTTCTGTGCTCGGTCTGGGTGTGTATGTAATTGTGTTTCTTGATGTCCATGGCACCCACCACACGGGGTCTCGTAGCGTATGGCTGCAAAGCGTTATTTATAAAAAGAAACTATTCATTGTCATAGTGTACTATCGCACTTACCTCTCACATTATGGGAACAGATATCAAAGAAATGTACCAATAAATTCTTCATGATGACTTAATTAATCTAGATGTAAAGTTTTGAAATTGACCGGCCTACAATTTATATACACTATGTTTTACATGAACAAAGCTGCGGTTATTCGGGATAGTGTAAACTGCTGACCTCTCATCAATCACGAGAACGTTGCGTAACGTAATCCAGTAACCAATTCTTTTATAGCGACATATCTTGATTTTGTACATAAACCTCAATGTTGTGTACGACTCTTTCCTTATAACTTACATCCTACAGTTCTATAACAGTTTTCTTTAAGGTGAAACGAAACGTTTACTGATTAAGCTGTGTATTCCTACGTGTTAGTAATGTGTACTGGGGTTTTTATGAACGGCTTGTGTTTAAACGCCGTCCAAACATGGATAAATTATTACCAAAACAGATGTGAAAAGATTATTTGAAACAAATAAAAATCTTCAGCTGTATAGTATGTCTTGTTTTTAACTTGCCTACAACGCCATCTGTCGAAGTCTAGCGAACATATAAGTCAAAATAGAATAAACATTTTGAATGTGTATGTTTTAACGAACATATCGTTTATACATATATTATAAAAACACACCAAAGACTATATATCAAGGTAAAAAGTAATCTTTATAGATAACGCTTCGTACATATCGAGTGCAAAATGTATACAGAGTACAGCGCTGAGGTCAGCCGATACTCGGAGTACTCGGACAAACGCCGCTGTCCCCTCATCAATCATTCCGGCAGCGCGTGACGCATCAACAAGAAATCAACTGTGACCCGTTGACGCGCTGTGACGGTTTTATTTCTATGCTGTATTGATTTTGCTCAAAGTAGCAAGTGTTATGTTAATCTGCATAATGAGTCACAACATTAAACGTGCTTGAAAACCGATGGTTATGTCAAACATATGACTGAAGTTAGAATAATTCATTGGAAGGCAACTGTGACCGTTGTAACAACTTTTGAATATTCACCCTTTCGGAATGATGTGCTGTAGAAAATTGCGGCGATCGTTGACTCGTCTATCAATACGCACTAATGTGTGATAAAGCTTCAAACCTCAATGACACGAATAGACCCTGATCTATGATTCGAAAATAGGAACTGAAAGCAGTTGTTGATATAAATAATTCTATACGAGATTTACAACTGATTTCAGGTTGGGGGAAGATATTTGGGTTTTATCAAATATCTATATAAAAAACACAAATAGACGCCAAGACTGGTCGGAGATAATTTAAAAAAGTTAAGTAAATGAAAAAAGGTAAGATTTGCTTGAACATTAATTTCCAATTAATCAACCGATGCTGAATCTTAGCTAATTTATTAAAATATACTAAAAGACCAATACACTTTTGGCGTAGAATAAATTATACGTTTTTAAGTACCTATCCTTCGGTGATTTTTGAAACAAAAATTACGTAGTTTATCATTGTTGTGATTTCAAAAAATGTTTCGGATGAAAAAAGGTACCAATTCTATTTAGTCACTGAAACATGTTCCTTATATATTTCTTACCATTACCCATACAACATAGGTACGATAAAAACTAAAATTTGCTATAAGGTAAATCAGGTTTATTTAATTAATTACTTATTAAATCTAGAATTAAGATATTTTAATTCCAAATATACTTTAAAAAATAGAGCACCCTTATTTCTCGCGCTAATTATTTAACTAAATGCCATTATTCGAATCATATTGTTATATATAAAATAAAACGACTTTACTATGTTAGGCTGGAGTATAATAGTAAATATTAGTAAATATTTGATCAACCTTCTAAGTATATACAAGAACAAAAACAAAAAACCTCGCTGGTATTTGTTTCTCATCAAACCAAATTCTCGGAGCTCTTGTGTGGTCGAAGTGAAATTCAAATAAATCGTTAGCAGTCGAATGTCACATTTGTTTTTCTGATAATATGAATATCATAGTATAAAGCTTTCTTTCATTTACTAAATCTTGTTTAAAATTATAATCACATTACCTAGAAAAATAACACATAATGCAAAGGCAAATTATTTGTATTTCAACGTAAATTCAGCCTACTATCTATATATAAAGAAACCAAGCAAAATTGATGCTTTTTACAGCTACCTAGTACCTAAGTAAAAAAAAAAAAACACCATTGTATATTAAACCCTGAAATCCTAATTCTATGGCTAAAATATGTAAATCGTTGACCTTTGACCGAGTAAAATCACGAGAGTTGAATGGTCACAGATAAGATTAGCCCATACTCGGAGAACATGTTAAATCCTTCCTCATACTTAGCCTTTAATATCAAAGCTATTACCCATCATTCTGTATCAAGTTATATTGAGACAGAATGCCCAGCTCCAGGTCAAGTTTAATGTAGACATGACGCACTGGACCCCAAAATATGGCCTGGTTTAAGTGAGACTTATTATAAATTTTAAACAAATATCCAACAAATCACTTATATGAATATTCAGAGCCTAGCGTCTTTCACTACAAGGAAGCTGATACCATTGTCTACGTTGATCACCAAACGGTATGACAACATTTAAGATTGAATTGAATGGTTAACACCCAAATTACACACAAAACTCAAATACAAATACCGAAGCAGGTAGTAAACGAGTATAATGAACATCAAAATATAAATCGAAACTAATCCCCTTGTAATATTCGGAGCATCTATTCAAATATGCAGTCTGTATAATATTATTCTGAATCTGTACTCTAAGCTATTACAACTGTAGATGGCCATCCATTGAAGCTATAGAACCGATGTGCAGACTGTTCGGCCATTATCATCTAAATGTTATGAATGGAATAATAATAGCTGTGCCGTAAACCCATAGTCATAGACGATTTTGTGAAGGATATAGTGTACTAAATTATTGCAATACCTATTACGTTACTTCTTAAATTATGTAAATAATTCTTATCTAAACTATTTGGGGTTATCAGAGTAAGAATAATATAATTATAGCCGAAATGACTTAGACTTCTTTTCATAGTGTTAGGTAAAAGAATAAGCACCTGAAAGAAGTTCATTTTTGTATAATCGAGAATTATTTCCGTTATGGAATACTCGTTATTTTTATAATCTGATGAGCCATCTGATAGTAGAATGAAGTCACGATTACTTTTAATAGAAATATGAAATGTTCGAAACGTCCTATTACTACCTTAATTCCATTTGTCAAGACGACGACTTCGTAGCCTAGTTGAACGAGCTCTGCCTATGAAGCGAGGGGTTTCGGGTGTGATTGCCGGTCGGGGCAAATTTCTTTCGTGTCATGTGTGTTAAGTGACGTTTTATTTGTATTGTCGACACGGAACACAGGGAATTATCTTTCGGAGATATGAGTATATAACCGTTTATTTATGTTCAGACTAAAAGGGTTACAATGCTTTGATGTCTAAAAACAAACCATTTGTTCATAAGTTATTCAATATTATGCAATATAAAAGAGCTTGCCACGAGATATGATAGATGGTTCCGTTACTTTAACTTTAACATTTCTAAGCAGTACAGTCTAAAAAGTAAGTAAGTAAGCAGTATTGTAAAGTGATTCCATAAGCTACAGTAGTAACAGGAAAGGCAATTCAAATATATGCGAACGGTACGAGCGAGTGAATACGTTTTGATTTGTTTTAGGGAATGTGGAGCGCGATCGTATAATACGTGACATGTCGGAACGATGAACTTGAAAGGAAGTTTTTAAGAAATGTTTAGATGTTTTGTGCTTTTTATTTTGATGCGGAATGTGCTTTGAAATCTTCCTATAAATATGTCTCTCCTATTATAGATCGTTAAGCTTCTAAAGTCGTAAATTGACTTCATACGTTTGTCACATTGAAAATGTTTATAAAATAAAATTGAAAGAAATCGGATTCTCTAGTAGACACCTTGCGTGGTGCGATGGTTACCATGCTATGTCGTAGTTCGAAGGGTCCTGGGTTCGATTCCCAGGGATACAGAAATTTGGATGATGTGTTTAAATTTTTGCCCTCGGCCGGAGTGTGTTAGTCCTTATCATTGTGTGTTATTCATGGAACTTACGATACAAGTTCCTATTGTATGTACCTTTATTCAATTTCTGTTCTTTTCTAAGCAACACCGCATTCAACAAAGTTATTGATTAGAACTATGGTATTCTTGGTTACGCATCTCTATCAAGGCGTTATTTCAAACGGACCTGGACCTTTAAAGTTCATAAAGCGAATTCCTCTGTTTTTATAGCGTTTTTTAAAGGCCAATTATAAACTTTCAGTGTAACCTTTGTATTTATATATTTGTTGTGTTAATATTAACTATGGTCACGGGTATATTCGGATCAAATCAAGTTTCTTCAAACGAAAAGAGCACAAAAGGCCATTAAGTTTTAGGGAAAATTATGTAGGTCGTATCAAAAAGGCAAATTGATGTATAATTAAATTTTACTAAAATAGCAATTTCGATAAGTATTTTATTATCTTCCACTCAATTGAGAAATTGAGAAAATTCAAAGCTTTTATAATTATAAAACCTTTGAATTTTTTTTTTCACAGAAAACTCAGTTTGATTAAAGTTCTTTATAACATTTAACCTAAGATAAATTACTTTTTGATTATCGACTTGAGAAACAAAAATTCTTCTTCATATAATATTGAGACATGAGAATTTAATGATCCATTTTTATCAAAGAAAATAAATCACACAAATTCACTTCTTTATTTGCGTTGTTAGTACGATAAATTTGATTAATTCCAGCATATCAGTCGTATCAGGCAATCTGCGCTCGAAATATTGTACGGAATTAATAAGGACTATCACATTTGGATGGATATTGTTTGTAATTTTTTATGCACGTATTCGTTTTGTTTTAAAAAATGATACCACGTTTAAATTACGGCATGATATTTAAATATAAAGCGAATGAAGATAAAAAGTAGCAAGTTCTTTATATACAATTTAAATAATTATATTCAAAACATTATTTTTGTTCTATGAATAATTATATAAGGATACAGATATTTAAACAAGAATATAGATATCATGGTCATTATTATATGGATCAATGTTTATCTTCTTCTTTCATACATATAATAAGACTGTAACTGATTGCTGTCTGTACATGACATATAAATGGAAAAAAATCATAATGGGGGCCTTTATACACGCACGAGAACCCAAAACAATGTTTTTTAATTTTGTCTGTATGTCTATATGTTTGTGCACGCTAATCTCAAAAACGGCTTATCCGATTAGAATGCAATTTCCAGTATTATATTGTGATGGTCTTTGCTCAACCTTTAATGTTGTTTTAATTTATATCGGTTCACAACTGTAGAAGTTATGTCAATTTATGTCTATCATTCATTGACTGTTACGCGATGCGAGGTTGGCGGGTTCAAAAATAATGTTTCTAAAGAAATCTGTATTATTAATTAAATAGAATATTTGTCACACAAACATTTTTAGTACAAATATATGTTTCGAAGTTGTAGTGAGTCTCAAAGAATCTACTAAGTATTACAGGCCTTTAAAGAGAGATTTATGTACAAGAAAATAAAATCGGATTTAGTCTGACAAAGTGACACAGAAAAGCCTTTTTGCTTTTCTTGGCTTTCGTTGGATATAAATGGTGTTCATTGTAAAAACTATACTGTGCCACTTTATGTTATGTAGGGAAACGCCAAAACAATAATTACAAACAAAATATTATTTACTTTTATATCTTTTTACATCTTTTTTATATCTTTTAACACGTTTTACTTATAATTTAAACGTAATTTAATTTTTTTTTATATCCAGTGTATAGGTACGGGTTTAAACCCACGTATGTACATTTATATTATTGTACCGGTTATACAAAGTTTTATGATTATCGGTTGTGAAGTATTGGCGTGAAAGCGTGTATATATGTATTATTCCAGTGGAAAAAAATACAAAGTAGGTACTTAAGAGATGGAATGTTTTCGTGAAAATGGGTTACCATTATGAAAAATATTGTTATTCATCTATATTCATATAGCAAAATACGTTAATAAAACATAATCTTGAAGCATGTTATTCCATATGCTCGATATTTATAGATTTTAAGTGTACATTTAAAATGCTATTTAGTTTTAAATAAAAGGCCATATTTTTTGTTTAATTTTGGGCCTAATCTTACCATGAGTAGATAAAGCTTGCACAAAATTGTCCGCTAAAAATTACAACGAAGAAAACTGGGACTTATCTTACTCGAGGGAGCTACTCATAATAACTGGAAGTCTCAATTTCATCTTGCTGCATGCATATTTTACACAATGTCTGTTTTTGCAAAAGATTATGCTGTCAGCTTCAGACGATTTTATTTATTAAATCATAATCTTCTGTACTAATTATAAGACTTTAAATAACTACTGCAATTAAATAAGACTATCTTTTTAAAGGAGGTATAATGATTTAGGAGTAAGCCTTCGAATTTTTCAATTTCCGACGTTTAAAATTGCAACGCAATAGTTACTGAAAAGATCCAGTTAAATTTGAATTATTTAAAACGTATATTTTGTATCACAGAAAATAATTTAGTTTGCGCACAATACAATACTAAACTTTATTAATTAACACAATCAAATGCCGCGACGAAGCACTTCAAAGTCAGATTTAAATAAACTGACTAAAGTTAGTAGTTAGTAGAGTACTGTTAGCGTTTTATTTAGTAATGCTTAACTTTGCTAAGATGCTAATAATAATCTTGATATTTTTAAGATAATAATAATAATAAATAAATAACGCCACACACTCATAGCCCCACACTAGGATACCCTGTAGATACTACTTTAAGAAATCACCCGAATATATATAAAATATAGAAAGCATTTTGATTTAAACATAAAGCTATTACTGTTTACTTGATAATTACTAACGGCGTAGTATATACTTGTAGTATACGAAGATTATAATGCCAAATTACCTATTATTATGAACATGAAAGACAAGCTCTCCAAGATATCGAATTATGTTTAACTAGCGACCTATCCTCGCTTCGCTTCGGTATGTGTTTTACTTTGTGTATATTAAGACCAACAAAAAAAATCCATATTTATTTCATTCATGATTGAAACTGGTGTCTTGTGTCAGTATGAGATCACTTGATTTATATGTCGCGCGATAGTTTTAATTAAGCGATAACTCGTAAGATATTGATTTAAATTGTATAGTATAAAAGGAATTATAATATACATGAAATGCTAAAGGTACTTAATATATTTAATTTGAAAAGGATTAATATCATATGCGTCTAAATAGCTTTTCAACTAGGATATCGTATGTAACAATTTTAATTAACATTAAAATGGTTATAGTGGGTTATCCTTAAAAGATAGACATACGTCATCGTAGTTTTTATTATAGACAGACCTATAGAGGACCATTTCTATGATACATTGGTTTGTTGTATAAAAGGAAGAAATAAGACAGTCTTTTCAATGAAACCTCCCAAACGACTTAATTTTTTTCGCTACTTTCGATAGTTTTCGCCATGTTTCCTCCAATTTACACAAAACATTAATGCATTATCCACAAAACCATTCCTGTTGACTCAGTCAAACTTCAAACTGCATCAAAATCTTAAAAGAAGAAAGCTTGGAAACAGACAGACAGTGGCGGAGTGGTGCAACTTTGTTTTATATTATGTAACGATCTAAGAATATAGCGTAACATTGTCTACAGACAGTTACGACATCGGTAGAAGGAACGAAATAAACATTATAAGAGAGAAATTTGTAAGGGTAAAGACCAATATTAAATTGTTGTTAATTTATTTTGATCTTGTTTTTGACTACACTCAAAGAAACGTTTAACTCTGAAGGCGTGGAATTAAAATCTGAATTAGAGTCGAGTGGATAATTGCTTCTGTGAATTAGTCTTGTACATGTGAAATACGAGTAAGAGCTCACCGCTTCTTCATAGGCATCAACACGTTGAAGATGCCTTTGACATTAAACACCTATAAGCGGCTTTGATTACTTACTAAAATACATATAAATTAAATTAAACAAATAAATGAAATAAGTACAAGTATAAAAAAATCATAAAAGTAAAGTATATTTATGTAGTCGTAATTTTAGTTTTCTTCACATTTTACTGAAAACTTTTACTGAAAAATTTTTCACCACAATTTTTTTTGGGCCTCATATTTTTGAAGACAATTTATCCATAAAACTATTATAAATAAAATAAAAAATATTATTAAGTGTGTATGTTTTAAACGCTTTTATATTATTTTCGAACCACTACTTTCTGAAATTTAATTCAAGGAAACATACAAACTCTGCAGCTTTATCGAAGTATAGATTAAAATGACATTAACGATACAAAAATGTACCTTTGACTGCAAAAATGCGAGTGCAATTATCAGAAGTAAGAATAAAATAGTTTAACAAAACACAAAATTGTTACCGAAAATAAACTTTAGTTCAGTCAATTTACCAAAACGAGATTTGCTGTGCGGCAAAGCTGGCCATATTTTCTTTAAAGTCATTTTTCTTTCAAGAATACAAATATATGACGTGACGTAAACATCGCACTACACTTATTGAATTTAAATCCGCCTCACTTAATACGTCTTTGGAAATAAATAATCTTTATATATATAATTATTTATTATCTTTATATAATTCGTCAATTCGTATATATCACTGAACGCCTAAAAGGTTGTAAAGTTTCAATGAAATATTTTGTTTAAATAGATTTTTAGATTCACATTTGAACTGCATAAAACATGTTTTTTTAATTGATTCAATTATTTATCTGTAGAACGACAATCAAACTCAGTATATCCATTCATCGTAAAAAGACGATTTGACGATACCTATGTTGCATTATAACATCTGCCGAATCTGCCAATATTCTTACAATATTTGTATTTTAACTATATACTTGTAGTACATTTGTAGTGGTCTCCTACATCTTAGTATTATTATTTATTTTACATTTAATCACATCAATATTTCAATGCATAAACTTGTATTCAACATACATACATATAACAACATCATACATAACATAATAAGCATACACGTACAGAATTATAGGTATATTA
>DWJN01002219.1:0-15757 GCA_018248895.1 Carystus phorcus | reverse complement strand
CCGCAACGGCCTAAGCGTCCCATCGCGCTACCACTTTAGTGACGATGGTACGCGGCCACCCATACCATCGACCTTCCCGGGGTTGCTGGTGGGCGATTCGAGCTCACTCTAGTCGCCTGCAACCCCGAAAGCCCCCTTTTAGTCGCCTCTTACGACAGGCAGGGGATATCTTAGCTCGTATTCTGCTCCCGAGCTACAGGGATAAGCCAGGAGAACCTAACAAGATATACTAGTATCAATAGTCATTAATAATAACTTCATAATTTGGTATTTACGTGAAATCGTACTACCAAGTTGGGGCGACATCTGTCGCCGCTTATGTCTTGGTCTGCCGGAACATAATTGGGGAACTGTATTCTATGCCGCCCTAATACGGCGTCTAAGTGTTATTTAAATTTAACTACTTAAAATTCAACCATATTCATTGTAAAAATTTAACACAAATATGAATTAGCTTGTCTTTGTTTCGAACTTTTTTGAACTTTAATGGGTGAACACTTTCTATCTTAAAATGTTAAATATGCTTTTATTATAGAAAACAAAAAGATTTTTTTAATAACACTAAAGTTCTTCAATAGCTAAGCTATCAAACAAAAAATATAGTTCTGAACATGCAGTTAGTAAACAGTTTTGATATCGTTTTATAAATAAGCAAAGTGAAATTTTGGTTGCCTATGATTGGGAAGAAACTGATTTTAATGTAGTAAGGTACGTATAGTTTACCATAAGTTAGCGACTCTTAATAATTAAACAAACATAATTATTACCCCCCACAAAGATTCTTGTCTCTCGCAGAAGAAACATAACTAAAACATCACAAAAAACTATAACTTGACCTCAGTTACAAATTAAATACGGGAGCCTTTGCCGGCACGAAGTACCACCACTGAGTAACGAAATCATCATATACTGACTTTGTGTTGTACAATATTCCTAATGTAAGATACAAAATAAGGTTTTTAGCGCAATCTCTCGCCCTATTTCACGGCTCCTATACCGTGGAGGTAAATCTCATTCCTTTGCAAATTACCGTCCATGTGAATGTAAATAAAATTTGGTTTACAAATACCTACCCTTAAAAACTGTTTCTACTAAAAATGTTATACTTTTCAACAACCGAAATATGCCTTTTCTTCTTTATAAACCTTTAGTCCAGCATTTTCTAATTCTTGAGTAGAGTAGCAGCAATAACATCAAGGGACAATATTTCATTTTAACTTGTATCAGGGGTAACCGCCCAGAATATTTATTGAGGATCAATATTTCATCATAATAACCACATCATAATATATTTAGTATGTCACATAGTAATAAGAAATCTATTTCCTTTGTGTGCAAAAATACTTCTCTTGCTTGTAGTAGCACTAATGAATGACGAATAAAGCTAAGACGTAAGACGCTTTATGTTTCAACATAAAGCATGCACTATGTATGTATGTTTCAACATTATGGTTGCACATGTACCGCTTTTTAACCTAAACGTTAGTTGTGTAAAGTGGTCGGAAATTCATTAACTGGCTTACTAATTTAATCGTGAAATGTTTAAAATGAGCTTTGATTTGGAAGACTATTATATATTTTTATATATTTTTATGTATATATTTTTATTATTTTTATGCTTCCATTATTTTAGATGGAATTGCTGATACTAGGGTGACAGAATTGCAACGTATTGGTTAATATACCTACATATATCTGTTATAAAAGCAGGTAGGTAGAGAGATTGATTACACAATAAATAAATGAAGGCTTACAGACTAATAGGATTTTATGTCCGCGGGTGGCTAAGGTAATACAAATAAGACGTCACAAATAACTACGATCCGTGAACAAACATTTATCTGTCACATACATATATATATGTCTGGTTTGGCCTAGAATCCATCTAGCTACGCAGGCAGGGGATACGGGGTCGAATATAATTGCCATTTATTGGAACAGTGATGCGAATATTTGATGGAAATTCGTTAATCTTGGAAATATATCAAAAGCCTTGGATAAACTTTTGTTATAAACAACTGTGTAATCAGAGCCCAAAATTTGGCAGACCCCTGTATTATGTAAAATTCGATTTCACCGTCAGTTCAATACAATTAAAGCAATCAAGATTCCTTTCTTCTTGATTTTTTAATTGATGAACTTACCGATCAAGAAAAACGGACCTTTATGAATATTCGTTTATAAAATTATCAAGACACTTTTTGCCACACATCTCTTCTTCTCATTTTCTTCTGCATACTTCTCTGTCATATGTCGCATAACGCTTCTTTGTCGCTCTCATTGCTACCGCTTAAAAGTTATGTATATGTACATTTTTATATATATAAAAAGCAACGAGGCAAACATTAACGTGACACACTTTTGGATATGTAAGTTAATACTGTTGGTTGGATAGTAAATAAAGTCAAACATTCAGTTAATAACTTCATAACTATACCAAAAAAAATAGTCAACATATAGTTTTGAAATTCCTCGTGTAATAGATAATGCTCAATTATCAATAATAACAAATGGAAATTTTTGATAATTCAAATTAATATTATTGGCACGTGGTAAGGCCAGATCAACCCATTTGCCATTTATATACTATTGTTATTATTTATTTATTTATTTGTACATTTTATCTAACATATATGTTTGTAACCATCAAATAACAGACGAGTGATATATATTTAAATCTACAAAAACTATTTTAATAAATAATCGGACCAAAGTATGCAATGTACGTTACATGCAGACTGTTGTGATCTGTCATGTGACAAGACAAAAAGATTTATTTTAAACACAGAATTAATATTTAAAAATCTGATTTGTTTGATTTTGAAGTAGGTAACTATCGACCAAACATCGATTTCTAAATATATAGACATTAATCATTAAAACAAATATATTTACAATATTGTATATTCTTACATATTTACCTAAGGCTTATAAATACGGAAACCAGATAAAATTTACTCTGTCCATATTACGACCAAAACAGATTAGCTATAGGTATATAGGATGCCACATATATATAATCTGGAATTTTGATATTAAATATATGTAGGTAATCTTCTTAATTCTTAAAAGTACATATCACGGTATTTGTCCGCGATGGACTCCTAAACTACTTAACAGATTTAAATCAAATTTTGCACACCGAGTGCAGTTTGAGCCAACTTGAAAGATAGGATAGCTTACATCTCAAGTTATTCGCAATATTATTTTATTGCAAAATATTTGTTTAATATCTTACAAAGAATTAGTTCCATAAGAGATATAAATTTGAGTGTGTTGCGAATGATTTACGGATGATATTTTAATTTTTCTTCAAAGTGAATACACCACAAAATATATTACGTGGTACACGTGCAAGAAATTAAAATTTCGGTACATTTTTGCAAGTAAAATGTTCAAAGCTTATAACGGAATGCCTCTATGTTATGAAAAAGTAGTTGAATAAATGCACAGTAGTTTCAAAGTAAATTAAACGAGCACGTCATATTGTAAGATGTAAATTCGTTTTCTTCGTAACATTCAACAATTCCGGTCAGGACCAAATTAGATTATGCAAGGACAACAAAATTATTCGTGCCTCAAAGATAATTCATTTACTACACGAGCCAACAACGCGAAGGTTTTAATTTGTTAAAGGACATTCGGCGTTCCTAGGAAAAAAATCTATTGTTCGCATAACAGTAAGAAAGAACCAATTAAATATTTTATCAAATAGTTTCTATGATTGTAAAGAAAATTGTGTGAATATGTAATGGTAAAATAAAATTTTGGGTAGTTTTTCAATGACCTACATAAAATATTTTGACAAAGGAAAGGAGAGTCAAAAGAAATCAGGCCCGACTTACAACACCATATAACTGACCAATACGGAAAAAATATTTTTAAGAGTTTTTTATCGTTATAACCGTATATAAAATGTCCTATATATATGGCAAAACCCTTAGTGTAACAAAGAAAACAGTTCATATAATTACAATAAAAGTATACTGTATAAATATATAAATTTTTGACTCAGCCGACAAACTAATCGTCATGTTCCGGTTGGGACCTTCAGATTCAGTACTACCTTTCTTTCTTCATTTATCTTTCTTCTTACTTGATCGGTATGACTTTAGTGTTGCCAATGTCCATGGGCGACGGTGACCACTTAGTGTGTCCCTTTTGTGTCTTAAAATAAAAATAAATGTGATTTCTTTCTCATAATATGGCTTATCTGTTCTTTTTCGGTTAGGTAATAACAAAATTTAATAATTCGGTCATGATAACGAATAGTTTTTTTTACATATTCTTCCTAAAGATATTTACCAAATAAGTAACCACGTGAAATACATTATTTGTCATATAAATCTCCTTTCCGGTTAATGACCCCGAAACTTCTCTCAGGAGAAAGTGCAGGTCCCAACCCAACCGCGCTATAGTGTCACTACCCGCAATTACATGTAAATAACTAGTTGATATACGCTAAGTAATTGTGTTAAAGTTCTGAGTACCGAAGTTAACATGTAACTTTTCCGTAACTCAGCTCGATGTGAATTCAAGGTACTAATTCGTCTAATTTGCAGATAGGCAGCGCCTTGAGGACCGAAGTTAGAATGTACACCGTACACATGTAGAGAACATGTCACCAGTTGTATTAAATAACAGAAGCTTGTCAGTCTACACGTCACGTAGTTTCCGCAAGTATGTCATGTCGCTATTATGTGAAGGAGTTGAAATTTTATCTTGTACCTTGTGTAGTTCGCGACTGATTAAGGGCGGTTTTTCATTAAAGCAACTCGTTAAAGGCATCAGATAGCTAGCTAGTTAGTAAGCTGGTGTAGCCATACTGTTATATCGTGATTTTTATGTCGCAACGCCTTAGTGTTTGTGAAAGAGATCGGTCATTGAGAAGTGTAGCGCAGTTTGTATGTATTCTGTATGTATATATAAAATTTACATGGTAGTACTACAGTTGCCTACAGGCAACACCCGTCTGTGGCTTCAGCTGTCGCCGTGTGGAGGTCGGCGACAGAGAATAGCGGACTGGTAGCCGGAAGCGTCTTGTTATATCTATTCAGGAGAAAAAAAAAATCTAAATATAAAAAGAAGAAAAGCGATATTCCAAAAAAGGGAACTTAGGTTTTGAGACCGAGAGTCTACAGATCGAATTCTTTGTACTGTTTAATATAATTATATTAATTACTTATAATTGTCTTTATTAACTGTTGTCCGTTTTGCTGGTTTCCTTTAGCGCTGTTATCAGGCTCATTTTAGTAACCATTCTGTTGGTATTTTTCAGTAAAGAAAACCGCCAAGTAGCATCATTCTGTATGGAGCAACTTCAACGATAGATCCCGAGCCAGTTTTTTATTAGTCGTAGTAGTAAGCAACTTGCATTTAGCATGTATGACCCAGCTCGTGGATGTCTTATTATGCAACACAAACCTATTATGGTTTCTACGAATAATATATAGTTGAAAACGTGTAACTAACTGATAAATAAATAAAATAAACTATCACATACATACCAAGCTGGTTAGACTAGGGTATATAGCTTTTTGTATTTTGATTTATTTCTATATGCCACAAGCATAATAACCAAAGTGCTTCTACGAGAGTATCACCGTGTAAGCGTTTATTTATTTAAATAGTAAATTTATCGTATATTTGCGGAACGACGCCGTAGAGAAATTTTGGCAAATCTAATGGCATAATAAATCCCGCTTCGCTCCAATGGATAGACATCCTAATCCTGTATCTTCGCCGCTTCAGATACAGGAGTCATTATAGAAATTTTGAATATTAAGTTATACCAAGACTTAACAAGATTTTAATAAAATTACAAATCAACGATACGATTTACTGTATTGTTTTTAATTAAACAGTCATCATAAACTATTATCGATTATATTAATATGAAACTGTCAGATTATTTGTATACTACTGTCAGATTATTTGCATACTAACTGTATGCGTAACTGCTATACACATATATGTAGGTTCCAGATATGTATATTATTTAAAGAAGAAATATGATTAACTACACGTACCGTTTACATTAATAATAAAAGTGTTACTGTAGTAGATATTTAAATAAAGGTAAGCTTTGTTATCGATCAAAACATATTTTCTTGGAATTTTTGTCTATCTGTATATGTGAGCATCACGCTGAAACCACTGAAAAGGTTCAGATAATACAGCATTTTTCTAATTATTATATATCACACGGGTTATATACAAAATAACTGTAGCTCTACAAAATATAGCTGGAAATGTTACCTATATTTTCACCCCCATACATTATTTTGCTATATATTAAACTGGCAGACCCGGCCACGCGTTGCAGTAACTATGTAAGGTCTACCTACTGAATTTAGCCGACTTTACCTTACACCGCCATCTGCTAGAATCTTATGGAACTTATCTTTCTAAGACATTAAACAAATAATTTGCGATAAAATAATGTTGCGATTATAAATAGAGATGTAAGCTATCCTATCTTTCAAGTTGGTTCAAGCTGCACACGTTGTGCAAAATTTGATTAAGATCGGTTAGGTAAGTAGTTTAGGGGTCCATCGCGTACAAACACCGTGACATCGTTTATATATATCAAGAAGATTAGTGAAAACTGTATAACTATCTGTGCTATAGTTCTGAGATTAGTGCGCTCAGACAGACGCGGCGGACGAACTTTACTTTATGATATGAATAGATTTCACATGATTGAAATGAAATAACCTCTTGTAAGTGGTTCTACTCCAAAAATAAAAGAGTCAATGTTAAAACATATTAAACTGAATAAGCAGATTGATTTATGAATTAAAAATCAAGTAAGTACCTTCATACACATCAATCCTGAAAATACGGAATTTATTATATGGTGTCATCTGTCCAGAGCTTTGCAGCGCCTTCCCTTTATTGCAAACACTTAACGCATTTGTAATTTAAAGAACAACAAAAATGCCCCCTAGATTTATGAATTGAGATAAATATTACACAAATACTAAAATTACTCTTAGAAATGAGTAGCAAATTGTTTCAAGCGCGAATGCTAATACTAAGTTTGACGAACCGTAGCGAGGACGGCTTACTAGAGTTTAAATAAACGCACTAGTATTTATTTTGTTGCGGAGGCATGAATGGAATAATGGCGGATATATTTACGATCTGAAAATAATAATTTATCTGTCACATAATAAATTGCCAGGAAGTCGAACCCGGTATCCGTCCCTCGGCGTACACGAATACTAACAAAAAAAAAAGAAACTGAAACGGCCAAACTTAACCATATTGGCGACATCGAGTCATGTTTTATTTGAAACTATTGCCTTTACTATGTGTTCTGAATATTTCGTCGAAAATAAGTGTGTCGATCGGAATAAAAAGTTACAAATGTCTTTGAATAATAAAACTCGACAGACACTAGGCATTTCTAGCTATAACTTTTGTCGATTAAAGCTCAGTTTCTGTAACTTATATTTGGAGAAAATCCGAATATATTTGAATGCATCATTTTAAACTGTTCTTTATTTAAGTTTTTTGAATAAAATAATAAGCAAGCTTTTATTGACTTAAAAATATTGTGAGTGATATTTTTTATTTGAAAAGTCTCTTGCTCGAAAAAGAACCTGTTGAATTATTTTTAACATGAAGAACTTCTTATAAACTTATAGCAGAGATATCGTTTTTTATCTATAATAAATTTAATGAATACGTTAACCCTTGAGTCGGGGATTTTTTAGTCGTACATTTGTGAGTACTTGTACTTAACACTTGTTTTGCTTTGAAATATTTACCACAATTATTTCTTTGATTTAACAGTAGAGAAAAATTTGGTTGGTGGACAAAGTTGCGTAAATGTTTTAAATATATCGGTATAATTAAATAAGATATTAGTGAACGAATACATTATGGTTTGTTGATAAAATAACCAGAGATTAAGCTGTAGTGCAATGGATCATAATAACACCAATATAACAAATTAAAAACATAGTTATTCATAATATACTCCTTAATTATTTGTTTTCCTTTTAACAATCACAATAATGATTAAATTATAGTACATTCGCTCAAACAAATGTCGAACTTTTGAATTTCGGTATAGTCAAAGTGAACCGATATAAATCTAAGTTAAAAGTTAATTTTGTCAATCCGGATAATTCCTCAAGATTTAATCAGACTAAGTTGGATGTAATTAATGTTCACTAAGGCCACACAATCTAGGAAAGCTTCGGCTTAGCCGGTTACGGGAAACGGAGTTCGCAATGCCTTAGCGGGCGTTGGGCGGCGGGCGACGCGACGGGTCGAGCAGCCCCTAGCAGGGCGGGAACGTGGAGCTTCGCGCCAGTACCGCGAGGGAAACAACCGGCGTTGTACGTTTCAAAACGCGCGGCGCGCTTCGCCGTCACCCTCATTTAAATTTACGTCAATCGCCTGTCAAAAATCCAATCACGTAAATAAGCCCGTGGAATTAATTAAAGATACATCCCGCCGGGATTTCGGCTCTAACAGTTGTAAAAAGAACATCCCGGGAGTGATTCTTGTATATTTGCAATATTCAAAACTTGTTTCGGCATTGAAACTTTCAAGTAGTTCTTTTTTAATAAAATGCGCAGTTCATAATATTCCATATTACAACACTTTATGTATTAGAGTTTCGTTCGTTTCTAATATGGACATAAGAGTTCGTACATATTAGTTTAAAACCAAATAAAGGATATTTGTTCAAATATATTCAAGACAATAAACACATTGGGAATGTGTACACAAAATTAATATTGATACTGGACCAAATCACAACACCAAAATGTAAGTAAATATAACAAATATCTAATATTAAATTAGTTATATATTATATTAATATTATTCTCTCGTGTATACGGAAAGAAACTTAACCTAAACAATCATTCGATAATTCTAGTACATTTGGGTGAGTAAACTGTGTAATCTGTTCAAATGAAATTAGAATAATCAGACTTGGAATTAAAATACTCACACGAAAAACATATTTAGCGTGCACTAAGAACATTATATTACGTTATAATAAATACATTAGTATTTAATTACCAGTAAATTATACATACTATTAATGAATAGTGTAATGTACCGACTTATGAATTTAGAATTATGGTAATTGGTAGTAAAAAGGAATATTTAATTCACATGTGAGTGTCATTAATGTTAAATATTGGAGCAGAAACTAATTTAAAAAATATGAATATGCTGCCGGCGATAATTTACGGTATTGCTAATTTTTGGTAGCTTAAAAATGTAGATTCGATGTACAATGTTTTTTTTAGTATTTTATTTATGATTTGAAATCAAAACATTACATGACATCATTGATTTTATGACATTGTTGTGTATCCAATTTCAAATGGAATTTAAGAACAATTTCGGATCAGTGGTAAATTTAACTACTACGATTTGCTTCTTCTGAAGATTAGATAGAAAGCCTCATCTGTGGATGGCGCTTTCATTAATCATCACCATTTAAAATAACAAAAAAATTAAAATGCGTGATGGTAATTACACCGTTATAGCACCTGAAAAAATATTGAAAAATATAAGCAAAATGTTATTGCGTTACTAAACCAAGACCATTACGATATTGACTATTCAACGATGTGTTCGCAATGGACAGTGTTTATATAAAAAACAGTATTGCGATGTATATCAATTTATTTATTTATGGTATTCATTGATCTCTGCTGCGGCGCATTTGATTCGCTTCTTCAGTTCCACCAGTTTACCGTTCTAAACTGTTTCAGATTTAAAACAATTCCATTGTATTTAATCAGTTCCGTTTAATATTAATTTTAAACGTTTTTATCTCTGTACTGGATTATCCGATACATTTTATATTTGACAATGTGTTGTTGGTAAGATCTTACGTTAATTCAACGCATGTTCTTTCATGAAAGATGACTTTATGAAATGATCGGCCGCTTTATGCTTCAAACACGCTTTTATTTAGCTTGTTTAAGTTTCAAACAACATTTACTTGATTTTATATGTACGAGTACATGACATGGATATTGTTTTCATTCAGTTTCGTGTGTTGTGGTTAAGTGTCACTGAACGTTTTATCCATTGCGCTTTTTTTAACATACCTTATTCATTGCGCTCTTGACAGAGCGGTCTTGAACGTCATTCTAGAGTTGAGGTACATCTGACGATTGGTATACTTTTCACTTTGGTCGTATGGCTTTGCCTTGATAGTACTTTCCTTCTTAATGCATTGGTGGATGAGTACGATCAACATAACTCGTATTTGGTTAGTCGTACATCTGGTGATCTATTGCCCAATATTTTTCATTAGACTGGGTACTAGACAGTCAATATGGATAGTATCATTGATTCTAAAGCTATGTCTGAAGTAAGTAGAAATTCGAAATTGCACGATGGAGGATACACGGTATTGCCCAGTTCTTCGAGAATTATTGTATTGATCCGGACTTCATTCCAACTCTCAATATTCTTCTCCAGCACAACATTTCGAAAGCATCTGTACTTAATGGTTCATATTTATTAATTTATTTCTTTATGTACCATATATATAAGTATAGAGTCAAAGGCGGACTTAATGCTAATAGCATTTTCTGCCAGTCAACCTTCGAGCAAGTAAGTAAACAACGATTTCATACGTCTGTAAATATTTTTTTTTTAAATAAAGAAATATGAAAATACAAATGCTCTAACTAGTCAGATTTTAGGGGATTTAGTTATGTTTCATGCATAGCAGACCCAAAAATAGCTTGACGTTGCTTAATTTCATGATGCAGCCGTCTGGGTACGAAATCAGTATTCATAAATAGACGAATGATTGTTATTTCCCGAAATATTTTCGATACGGTTGGCAATCATAACTTTTGTCTTATCATAATTGATTATGAGGCCGAAGTTTAACAAAACTACAGCGATTCAACATTGTAACAACTTTATTATTATTGTATTCGAAGAACAACAATATCTGCAAATCATTACTTTGCAGGAGAACGACGAATGCCTTTTGTTCCTGTAGTATATTTTCTATAGAAATATTTTTTTGTATTTATATAGGCATATTATTATTAAGGTCATAAAACTTGAACATTAATGTTTTGGTTGGGATAATTTTCTAGATTTTCTTCTTAGGAAATAATAATTCTAATGTTGTATGTCATTTAGGTATATTTTAAAATAAGTCATATCATTGTTTATGTCATTTCGTACTGCATGTTATTCCGCAGTCTTCATTTTAGGAATGACTTCTAGCGCTCGGCTACCATGACGATACATGTTATTTTTGTTCTTTGTTCTTTGGGGAGACAAACTCCATGTAGGGTTTATTAGGCCAATGTTTTCGACCTTCTTACTATTTTGAGTAAGATTTTATTACAACGATTCTTCCTGTACCTAAATGTATATCTTAGTGGCATGATTACATAATCACAATGTGTTGTTATAATTTTATCGATAAAAAAGTAAAGTTTTACAATTTTACGTATGAAATATATCCCTTCAGTTAATGAATCTTTAACGTTTTCGACTAGTCACTCTAGTCCCAGTTGGATGGATTATTCAGTTCTGCTCTTTCCCAATCATGTTCCTGGGTTTCAGCTTAAATCGATTAACCTCGAGTGTGACGACGAACAGCTGGTAGATTCGAACTTCACCAAACTTTAATGTACTTCGAAGGATGCAGGTGAATGTAATTCGTGTGTCTAGAATACTAACGACAAATATACTTAGATCATATCACAAAACATATAATCCTACGATCTATTATAAAAGAATTATCGAGTTAAATATGATACATTTTATTATTTCCACATCCTTTATTTTAAGTACTTTGTCAAATAATTGTTTTTCTTTCTTCTTCTTCTTTTTTCTTCTCTCTTCTTTCTTGCCCAATAATGCATTAGTATTGCCTTTTGTGTTGTTAATATCTGTGGGTGAAAGTCCACTGTTCATTTGTTGACTAGTTACGTTAAAATTACTTATTTAGTACCTGCAATATTATAATAGATAACATTTACCTTTCAAAACCACGTTTAGGTATATTTTCATTACTTATACGTATTTAACATTATTTTATAGTGTTTACTCGTATACACGATAATTTTGTTACTTAACGAGCGGTTACATCACAGTCCATATTTGTCGTTTAGATTATAGGGAGCTGTTGGGTTTTGACACTTGATTAAAAGTGTGTCAATAGACTTGACACGCATATAGTACATTTTAAGTAATGGTGGAGTGTGCTTGGTAGAATAATAATGTCTGTGCTGATATTGAAAACAAATAGCAGGTATCTACATACATAGAACAAATTGTATGAGGTAAACTATCATAAATGGAAGAATCATATAATATTTGTACATGGAAGATATTTGAGAAAAACTATTTATTATTAACACAATATTTTTTTTTTAAATTTTGTCTCTATTTGTGTGTTTGTTTCCGCCAAACTCAGAAATAGCGTAAATGCTGTTTTCACTGATATACATATGTATTTTATGATTAAGTTGTTGTTGTTATGCGTTAATCGATTTTGAAATAACATCTCTTTAAAAATATATGTAACTTAAAATAATTCCGTTTAAATATATACTGGAAACGTATGTTGGATTGAATAAAATTTCTTTATTTGCGAGTATGATTTCCTAACAGGGTACTCAGTATTTTGTAACTATCGGGGACTGAAATTCAATTACACGGGTGTTCGAAATATTGATTTACTTCACTAAATTCAAAATACATTTACGCTCGTAATTTTTAACTTTACTAACGTTTCGGAAATCTTGTCATTAAACAGAAGAAATAGCGAAAGAAACTCACAGCACATCTAAGAAAGTAACTTATAAGAGAGAATAAGTTAATAAGAATCTGCGTAGCCGGTTACAGCATTATTGTTCCCAAGTGCCCTTCACAATAATTAATTCCATCTTTAAGGTTTATGTATACCCGTGAATGAGCTACGTTTTATCAACCTTAACGTTTATTACTACACTTATAATATTAATTCACGTACAATAATTTCACATACGTTATCATGGTTTATTAAGCACGATTTTCTCTGACATCGCGTGCGAATGAACAGTCTCATTACCTACGTTTTACATTTCGCATAAAATGAACGCATGGAATAGTCGAAATCACTAGCAATAAGTTACATTATTATTCGTTATATTATAATTTTTTATATTACTTATATGACAATCAATTTAATTCGTTTTTCTCTCGTAGGTATCTCAAAGCCCGAGTCAGTTTTATTACACACATTTATTATAAACCAAATTGTGCAGGCTGTACAGTGCCGTTTCGACCCAAACCTATTAATTTATTTGACAAGCTTTGCAGTTACCGTGTTGCCTAAATTTTCTGGGTTTTAATCCAATTTCAGCAGTGTAGTTCCCGTTAAAATTACACACGCTTTTGAATATTTTAATCAGTCTTCGGTTCCTCTACTCCTAAATAGGTTAAATAAATATTAAATATATTACTGTTTTTGGTTCTAGCATCAACCTTTGACTAAGATAATGTTTAGTAATGCCTGTTTATATGATTCATAATACTGTATAGAACACTAGCTGAATGAATGCATAATTAATAATTTGTGCAGTGTATATTTATTTATTTTCTGGTAGTCGCTAATAAAATTAAGGCCTAAAATTTATCGTATAGTCCCGAAGACAACTATAATTCTATTAATGATAATTTCAACTATGGCAGACTTAGTCGTAATGCGGAGCTCTATTGGTACGGAGCTTGAAAAGCCGATCATTAAAATTGTATAATACAATTTATTCACAATATTAATTCATTTTCTTAAATTTATTTGTTGTCTAAAAAAGTCGGTAAAAATTTGAAATAAATAATGCTTTATAGCAACATTAGATATTTATTTGCACAAATTCAAAAAACTTGTTCAGATATCTATAATACGTTTTCATTGTTATAATATTTATACTTTTATGCTTTGATTAAACAATACCTGTAATATAAAATAAATTTAGGCTTTTTCCACAAATTTTGCTGCAGTATACAATAAACACGGAATATATGAAATAGAGGAAACTGACGAAAGTGTATTTCTTAGTCATTAACTTCAATAAGTAATGTTCACGGCGTTAGAATGAAACTAGAGCCAGAAAAATGTACTAGGTATATACTTAAATACAAGGCAACTATAAAAATATTTAGATCAGATATATTGATAGAACAGGCAAAATTTGGAAATTATAAAACAACGGAAGATATTGTTGTTGGATACTATCCTATGCTAAATATTAATATGTAAAAGTAATAGTGCTAGTATAACTTTCTTTTTGGAATTTTACAAATATTTTTTAATCATGGGCGTTTACAAATGTATGTATCAAAATTACTCAATTTGTTATATAATTATGAAGCAGTCTCATTATAATATTAACAATTTATTTAATTAATAGACCATTTCAAAAAACGGCATTAATAATGTACAAATGAAATATTTTATAGAAAACGAACCAATAACGATTATTCGTTTTGTCCTCTTTCCCATCTTAGAAGTGGGTGTCATTAAGACGTCTTCTTTACATGTTTACTCACCAAAACTTTTTAAATAACTCGACTGAAAGTTAAATAAGCCTGATTTAAGAGCATACTTGCGTATTTAGGTGCTCGCCATACCTGGTAGCTGTTGGAGTTGTTAAGCTTCGTTAGTAGAGTTCTCATCTCAAATTTAACTTACCAGGCTACTGGGACGATAGCTTAATTTAATATAATGAATAAATTCTATGCGGGTCCAACGATTTGTAACGATGGAAATGTATGTCGCAACATAGAATAAAATCTGGTCTCTTAGCACCAAGATACGAGTCCTTCTCGTAATAGAAGCCTGGCATTTACTACGCTACTTCAACATAAATTGGCATCTATTCATGCAGCTGTTTATGGCCAATGTGGTTATCGATATTTTTGTTAGACGTTGTTATACGTTGACTACAATGCCGACATTACTCAAAAGAATGTCTTAAGCGTTAACCTTAACTTATTTACATCACCGCTTACTATCAGGTGGGACTGTAGTCAACCTTTAACTTATAATTAATAAAAAAACCCATCCAAGTTCCTTCACGCCCCGATCATTTAGTTACCGTTGGCTTATGATTACAAATCATCAGACTACTTCGATATAGGTAGATAAGTACTTATTAATATTTTAAAGAAATGTTTGTACATTTCTTTCTTATGTTCTATTATAATAATACTTTTAATTTCAAAAACTTTTTCAATATAATGAAACTTTTTCATTCGCAAACTAAAATAATATTTCTTTCAGAAAACGTTAAAGTTTTCATATTGTAGAATCAGAAACCGTTTTGTTTTGGAGATTTTTCTTATGTAACTTACACATTTTTGTTTGCTTTTGAACGAATTCTTTTTGTTCTATTTGAAGCTATGTCTTCTCTGAAAAATTTCAAAACTTTAGTCTAACAAATTATAAGTAATGCTTAAATCACTCGACATTATCTTTGTACCTAAAATAGGTTTACTGTTTCTATAAAGGTTATTAAATTAGCAATGAACTTAGTAATGGATACATTTATAATAGAAATGTAGGAATAAAATACCACTTAACTTAGTATTAATTATGGACTAAAAGAATACATTAATTTGAAAAAGTCCTATTGCAGCTATTAAGATTATATGATCTTAGTGTAAATATTACAAGGTGTTCAAGCATCTAACATAGAAAACCGGCTCAGGGCGTCCGCGGGGAGCGGGGCGCGAGGGACGGAACTCACACATT
>DWJN01002218.1:0-15762 GCA_018248895.1 Carystus phorcus | reverse complement strand
ACCTGTCGCCAAGGATAAGATGCGAGAAAATGCCGCATCTCATCCCAATCTGCTGACCTGTAATGCCATACTCGACGGGTGCCTCGGGAATCTTGTTCAAGAGGCGAGCATGACAATACAGATTTCACCAGACAATGATCAGAGGTGCCCAATGGGGACGAAACCTCTACGTCATAACTGTCTGGATCAGTTGTCAGCAGAAGGTCCAGGCAATTAGCTGTGTGACCATCGACATCGGGAACCCTAGTCGCTTGCTTCACCAGTTGGGAGAGTCCATGCGACATGGCAAAATTCCACGTTTCTCTCCCAGCATGGTCAGTCTTCTGGTATGGGAACAGCCAGTCCTGATGACAAGCGTTAAAGTCCCCCAGAAAGACCAGCTGAGCGGTCGGGTGCCGATGAAGGGTCTCATCAGCCGCCACACTGAGATGTTCGAGTAACCGAGTCGTCTCCTGATCACCGCTGTGCGATCGGTAGACACAAGAATACAGGATTTTATCCGTTCCTGTGTCTACCAGCAGCCATATGGTAGAGAAGGTAGGGTCTTCAAGGTGACGGAGACGCTGACAGCAGATGTCGTTGCGAGCGTACACACAGACTCCGGCACGAAGGTGAAAATTGTGCTCCATAGAGTAACCTGGGTAGTCAAGGTACGCTGCGCTAGACGGGCTGCCAATCTGCGTCTCCGTCAGAAAGAGTAGGTGCGGCTGTGCAGTCTCGAGATGGTGGTGGACTGATGAGAGATTAGAGTGCAAGCCACGAATATTCGTGAAGTGCACTTTTAGTGAGGGGAAGTGCAGCCGCTGTAATACATTCTTCATGTTATTGCCCTTACCTTTCATTTTAAAAAAATAGGAGTGAATAGGATGGGGAATGGCAGTTGAACGAGGCGCTACGTAGGTAACCCCGTGACACAATCAGAGTCGCCGTGCTATTAGGGTCTTAGCTTGGAGACCGCGGGGACGCCCGAACCCCCCCGGAGATCGCCATCAGGTCCCCTCATCCGGTCGCCAACCGGCATGATGGAGCCACTCCGGGATTTTTCGCAGTTGGCGGGGCAGCCTTTCGTGGGTGGCTTTCCCACTACTTGGGCCCCCTACTGACTACGGTCGGCCAGCGGTGCACCGTGCTTCGGATCCCGCTGCCCTCCGCAACTAAGCCCCCAACACAGCAGACAAGCTGACGCGTCACGACCGGTCTCACTAACGCAGCGCGACTGTTCAGACCCATTCCCCATACGGCTTCATCAGACATCATACCGGAACACGACGAATCGCTTGGCGGCATGGCTTTGTCTGATGGGTGGTAACCAAAAGCCGGCAGCCGATGTTATGGCCTACCACCGGAGTTGCTGCTCGTTTAGCACTACCCAGGGGACACGTGTAGGGAATTCGCTATTCAAGTAATCTCCTACGGACGCGAGCAGCCCATCCCCCACACTGTAACTCATCAAGCATGTCTCTCAGCGATTTCAAAACCTTTTCTAGAGAATTCTTAACTAACTTGCTAAAGATATCAGGGCTCTAATCTCCTACCATTTCAGAGTCCATAAAGGACAAATAAAAAAACAACCATTCATTTTTATATACGAGTATGTATATAGATTTAAATTCTAAAATGTAGTGTCCTTGTAGACTACGGACTTTCTGTCGGCCAATAAACAAGTTAATTGGATTATATTGCTAACGAGCAAACGTAGGCATAATCTCCAGACAAAGCCGTAATTATTTAAAGCACAAATCTAAGATTTAACAAATTTTATCTCAGAATAAAAATGGCCGGTTGTAAATAATTCAATTACGGATTCTAATTACCTACCGTTTAAATAATTGTTGAATAACGTTATAGTAGGAGACGAATTAATTCTAGGAATCCTAAACATTTCTTAGTTCTTAATTTAATTTATTAACTTTTATTCACAAAATTCACAGCTAAAATTATATATTATATATCAAGCAATTATAGCCAATTATAAATTTACCAAATCTATAGTATTATCATAACAATTCTATATTATTATGATAGCCAATACTATATTATTATCATAACCAATTCTATATTATTACGATAAACAATTGTCCATTAATATGATAGCCAATACTAACTTGGCATTTGCAGTTCGCCTTGTAAAGTTTAATATTAATTTGTTTAAAAGTTAACATGACAGCTACACTATTTATTTATAACCTACTAACAATAATGAACGTTAATTATGTTTTTTTAGAAAACCTTTTCGACAATAAAAATAAAACATAAAAAAGTGAAAGGAATAAGAATAAAAGTAAATGAGTCGTAGATTGAAATTTTTTTCTGCGAATATTTTTTTCGAATCGTAAATGAACTGAGAAATTCAAACGCAAAAAGGAAAATGTTATATAGCAATTTTTAGCTATCTTTTGAAAGTAATTAAACATCACCAACTATCTATTATTATACTACAAAAATTATAATTCGCGACGTTCTTAATGCATAACAATTTTCTGACACAGTGAACAAAATTAACATTTACCAGAGCTACAAATGTAAAGTTTTTGAGTTATCCGGAATAATACGCATTTACTTGATGCGTAACTTCGGAATTGGAATAATTAATACGGCTTATTTCATTGAAATCGGTTTTACTTTAACCCTTCATAAAGTGATTATTTGTCTTTTTCTTAGCCAGTAACTTGTAATTTTACTCTTTGGACAACGTTGACCATTTCTCATCAGGTGCCTTGTTTATGGGCTCATAAAATAAGAAATATATGATTTATTTTAAATACCTTGGTCGCCTGATACGCCAGAAGAGTCAAGGTTATCGTGGAAACCAACATATGAAATAATAAAGCTGTCCCGTATGTGTCGCCAATTGATGCAACGAGCCTGAAAACAAAAGAATCTTTGGATAATAATGCATACTATTATAATAGATTCGTCAATAGACTAAGAAAAAAATGACTTCAATTTAACACGCCGTATCGAATATACCAATTCCGAAGTAATAATATATGTACATCAAGTTATTACACCAATTATTAGGGGTATCTCAAAAACTACTTGTCAGATGCCGCTCAAATTTAAATAGAACCAACAAGCAACGGGTTCTAAATAGAAAAAATCAACCAAATCGATACACCCATAAAAGTTATGAAGCAAGCCATAAAAAACATAACGTCACTTTTATCAATATGGTAAACTTTTAGTATGATAAAAATTGGTCGCATTTTAGAATTACATAAAACCAAAGTACGTTCACAATTTCATAATATCATCAGGACTGTCTAAAGGATAACTCGATCATAAATAGGAAATATAAAAACATCTCAACCGTCTCAGTATCTCATTTCAAATCCATTTTACGTTAAATAAACGTCTTTGAGATAGCGACGTTGCCGAAATTATGGCATAAAAATATGATCTATTTATGTCTATATTTCTTATCTTGAGGAAATTCTGCTTTTATTTTTTTAAGAATCACTGTCGGTTTAAGAACCACAGTCGGTTTAAAATTTCGGTATTTCAAATCCCCGAAAACATTTTGGCTACGGTCATGAGAATAGAATAGAATTCTAAACTTCATGTAATATTGTACACTTTATTCTTCCAAACTGCTTGTATCGCACTACACTGGGCACCGCTCCAAAATGTTTCCTCGATATCCCCGTGGCAGTAGATATTTAGTTTTGGGTTGTTCCGCTCTGAAGTGCCGCTGAATTGTTGCCAGTGATTAATAGTTGCTATTGTAGATTGTCTGGTACCTATAACCAAATACTGCCACCATGATATAGTGTAATGGTCTCTTGTGTGAATTTACTAAATACCTTTATATATTATAATTCTACTGCTCCTATGGTGTGCCTGATTTTGATGATTTTTTTTATGTTTATGAGTTTAAGAATGGTTTAAATTTACAATTCGAGTCAATGAAAAATGTGTGTTTTATTACATAGTTTCTTGAGCATTTCTGTGCTTTGGAGAGCTCGTTGAGCCATTGGCCCCGGTTATTATCGGAGACAACAGTCGTCAAGCCATGTTAGAGGCCGTCGGGCAACATAAAAACTTCCGACGCTTGGATCGGCCACTAACCTTCACCGATCCACACTGGAACAGCGTAGTTGAGTATGCTCTAGGCCTCCTCAAAATGATGAGAAACCCGTGCCCTATAATGAGCCAATAATGAGTTAACGCCAAACATTATTTACCTTTCCTTTCCAAATACTAACCTAACAACATGCTTATGACGTTCAACCCAGTACTTGATAGCTGATCTGGCCAGCATCTCCTGTTTCTGTGTAAGTCCATTCGGATTGCCATTGTTAACCTGCCCAAAAGTCTGGAGTCTACCGCCAGCACCACGCAACGTTATACCGAAGTCCTGCTGCGTGGAGTATATCCCACGTATATCTAGATCAGTTGACTCTGGGATCTTCTCAGATTTTTCTGTAGAAAATAAATAGCATCCTATAAATATTAACTTATATCCAAATATATTTCTTCCTCTGTATGTTGACGAATTCAATATATTATTTATTTTTTCTGCTGAATTCTCTAATATATAAATAAGAACAAAAAACTAAAGAACCGCTAAATATTGCTATATCTTATTAAATACTTTCTTTTCAGTTATTGATGATGGAAATAAAAATCTTCTTAAAATTGGTCTACTTTGCAATAATCCGCCAGCAAAATATTTCATGACAATACTATTGTGCTCTTAAATTGATGTTAAGTTAAATAAATATCATGTCTTACCAGTCGAAGAGGCTCGAAATAATTCCGCAGTGTTTGGGCGATACGTATCCAATGAAGCACTTAGCTCCATTAATGGCTTCATGATAGCTTTAAGGTGCTGAAGTTGCTCGCATGCAAAAATCAGCCAGGAGCAGAACATCACGTCCATAAGATTTGCGATCGCCATGGAGAACAGGAGCCAGTAGACCTACAGGTAGATTTACAGGTTAGATAATTGATGTCAATTTATACACAAATTCTTTATGACTTATGAAGAATGTCAGATGTAATGGAAAACGTA
The DNA here is from genome assembly GCA_018248895.1 of Carystus phorcus. Lineage (NCBI taxonomy): Eukaryota > Metazoa > Arthropoda > Insecta > Lepidoptera > Hesperiidae > Carystus > Carystus phorcus. Next base: position 10,748 of record DWJN01002218.1, on the reverse strand, counting down.
TACGCTCAGGGCTAGTTTAGCTGTAAAGGAAGTTGGTATTTGAAAGGGAGAAAGCCAAAAATATTAGTTAAATAACTAGTAACTGTTTGACTAAGATAAGAATCCGTATGATAACCGGTAGAAAATCGTTATACTGGTAGAAGCTAAGTTTCGCTTCATATCATCGTTCCTGGTTATATTTAGTATCGCAGTTATTAAATTGGCTAGATTGCTCAAATTGGCCGCAAATTTCTTTACCATTTCATTAAAGAACACCACGGAGAACGTTTTCGGTCTTCTCAGTTTCGAAAGATCCCTACTTATTTAAGTAGACTAGCATCATCAGTTGTTCATCTTTAACCATAAAGATATTCAAATCAAGTATGTATGTGGTGCAGTAATAATTTGCCACTGAACTGCGACTAATTGAAGCGTACGATTATTATCTATTTAAAATTCTTCACATGAGTAAAAACTACTTTATTCGCGTCCGCGACGAAATTTTATACGAGATACAGTTACCTGTTTAGGTGAAGCCGGCGAGCGAAGTGCTAAAATTTTAAAGTTAAAAATTTTACGATGTAAATTTCGGGCACTAGGCGACTTTTAATTATAAACAGTTCCATCACCATATGACATATTTTAAGAACGTTTCGCTTTAATCATGTCTAAAATATTTTTAACCACCTAGCGTATGCCATTGGTTTAATAATTTAAGTATTCAAATGGATTAGAACAGAAATATTCGTTTATTTTGATTTATTGGTCACAGTGCTGAGCACCGAATTCTGCTGATAAACCGCATAGCACGTTAGGGAACCATTCGTATTCATATACCATTACAAAATCTTCGTGTTTATACGAAAGATTGAAAAGCAGCTATAATAATAATAACACACAAAGACGAGAACAAAAACCTATAAGAATAAATGACTAACATACGGCTAACAAGTAGGCGAACATATTGAAAGGATAAAAATAATTGAAACAATCTAAATATTTAAAAATAGTTAATCATGGCGGAGAATATGCCGCATTACATGTTTGGATTAAGCAAATGTGTGAGTCTCTCTCTAATTATAACTGAAAAATAATAGGATAATTATAATATAAAAAAAAACAATTCTAAGGAGTTCTTTGTATATTCTAGAATGTAGAAACGAAAACTTCAAACACGTAAACTGGATATCAAGAACGAACCTTAACAAGTTCTGCTTAAATTATAGAGAGTAGAAACGAAAGCGCATGTAATTTATAATATTAGACATCCTTTTAAAGATAGGTGTGAGGTCAGTAACTCGCCCTCGGCTATTATTCTTCCATAAAAAAAAATCTCAGAGCAGTTTGAAAATAATCGAAATTCTTAAATCCCTTTGATAATAAAATTCCTTACCTGGAATGTAAATGCCATGATGTACATGGTGCCGCTCATAGCGTCGAAGGGGTACCAAGCCTTCAGAGGCAGGCGTGGTGCTGGCTCGGTCAAGGTCTCATTCGTCTCCTTATTGACCAGCATACGAACGGACTCTCCGAAGAAGGTGATAGTTACCCAACCTAAATAAAACAATGCTTTTGGGACTACGAAAAAGAAGATAAAAAACGTCAAGACTATACAAAATAAAATTTGTACTTTGGGGCTAAATTATAAGCAAACGTTTTTTTCGATAGATTTTATATAGTGCACAGGTCCAAACGAAGAAAATAATCGTAGGCATGAATCAAATACATATGTCTAACTACTAATAATTGGAATTGTGATGGCTGCTTCCAATGAAATTAAATATATTTTAACTTTAATTTTACGCTATAGAACTTGGTTACTATTTTCTAATAAAATATTACAACCAAATACTTACCTACTCTAGAAGCACTTAAGTATAATTGGGATCAAATTAAAATCTAGCCATATAGGACCTTTACAGCCAATAAATAACAATAATAAATAATAATAAGACGAAACTTACAGACGACAGATAATAAAGTAATTCCAGAGATAAAGTAAAGGAGCCTTCTCATCTTCGTGAGGGCTAGCTGATGATATCTAGAATCAGATTCCGTGAAGAGAGGATGGCTGTTACACTGGTTCCATACAGCCAAGGTTCTGCAAAATATTAGTAACACTGTAAAAATAGTGACATACGATTCTATTTTGGGTTATAACCAATTAATGGCTCACACTGTACACAAAACAGGGTACAGGTCTCTTCTAAGAGCATACTTCCCCACGCTTCTTCAGTGCGGATAGATGAAGGGGTTAACCTAAGTGTCAGCAGTTTTTATGTTGCCCGGAGGCCTCCAACGTGGCTTGCCAACTGCTATCATAGATAACCGGGACCGATGACTTAACATGCCCTCCGAAGCACGGAAAAGTTCAAGCAATTTTTGCCACTAGCATTCATCCAGGTACCGACCATGACCGCAGTTGCTATATGCTGTTATTTTATTTTAAACTTTACGGAAAGTTGAAAGCCGTCAACAATATTATATGCTATATAAACTCTGCTCCATTCGGAAATCGATCTTGAAACCTTTCACTCTTCAGGTATTGTTTATATTAAACTTTTTCTAGAACGATATTCGTTTATTTTATATTTATAAGATGAATAACATTAAAATCGTTCTATCTTAAAATATTCCTTTGTTATTCAGTAAATTATCGTTATCGTTTGTAGAAACCGTAAATGAATTAGAAGGCTACAGAATACTTAATTGACTAAAATAGGTCGCTTTTGTATTAGTATTATTTATTAATAGAAACGTGCCTAAAAGCTTTTCCATTTTGTAGTCTAGATGTACTAATTTCTAATTTGTATTTATGTAGTGAAATATCTTTGGTTGTAATGTTTAATTCAAACGATTCTGTTAATGTTGCTTCTTGCTGAAAATCACACGAAGAAATCACGCCTAGTTTTTTTTGTATATAAATAGGTGATAAACAAGCAGCCGTGTTACTTGTTGGTATTACTCATCTATTACTTCATCTAAAGAAGCTTTATTGGACAAAATACGGAAAAAATCTGCTTATTATTTGTAGGGCGACTTTTGTTTGAAGTTATTTCAATTGGATAGTTAAGTGAAAAAAGTAACAAAATTTAAAGAACAGAAAAATAAATGATGCTATTTTCTTCTTCTTGATCAAAACTGCAAATCGAGGCTCTATAATGTCTCAATAGTAATGATGTATAACCGTTACATTGATAAGCTTACGACTACTAAGGTATTTTACTCAGAACCCATTCTTAAGGTTAAATCTTATCAAAAGCGTAGAGTGATACCTTTCGTAGATCTTGGAAAACCTTACACTACTTTTATGTGCGCTAATTGCCCCACCATCTTTTCACTTTTTAACAATGACATGAAATATAACAAATTTTGCATTAAATTTATTACAAGGTTCCGAAAGTTATAATACAATATCGTTTCAATTCGTTTACTCGTCGAGTTCCATCCCGAAAAAAGATACAGTAATAAATGCCAAAGGATTATTTTTCTACTCAGAGCACATATTTTTTGAGCTAACTCCTAATACGGACATAGTTGGAATTTTTTGTTCAAGATTCGAATTTTGCCACTTTTGATAAAGGCAGATGCTTAAACGACAATGGTATTTCATATACTACAATATGCGTCAGTGTTTCTGCTGGATAATAAAGTAGGTGTCTTCTAGACAAGGGAAATAGGCATCTTCTAGTTACGAGTACCCTTTACTATCCAAGGCTACATCGACTTACCATCAGGTAAGATAAAAGTCAAGTATTAACTTATAATCTGTAAAATAGTTTCTAAATAATAATTACCATTAAACCACCGAAGCAAGTCTATAAAAATCTATTCTCAAAGAAATTGAACGTCTCCAAGCGAAGCTACGCCCGAACCATTTTATCCTATTCTATCTACAATAACGTAATTACCATTCAGTCCAATATCTAACGCTGTACAAAGAAAATCAAAATGTTCACCAAGAAAATGATTTTCTTTCATGGCAATTTTCTTGCTTGTTGAATTAAAATCGGGCGGAAATGATTTTCCTTTGAAATCAGTTAATGTAAGAGGCACTATTGTTATCTGGATTTTAGAAGATGTTTGATTTTAATTAAATTTTGTGTTCGCTTTCTGTTTTTTAACTAAAATATACATGAGTAAAGGGATCAAGTTTTGTTCTATTTTTTTTTAACTTAACAGTCCTGGCTGTCTATAATAATTTTAAATACCTTATATTCTGCCACAACTTTTTGTTATTTTTAACGAATGTGGAGAATTTTTTATCTGTTATTAACATCATATGACCCATTAAAAAAAGAAGATTTTATATAGCATAATATTCAATATTATATTCATATTGCTGCCAAGCATTTAATTATGTGTTGTAATAAAAAGATAGTAAAAAGACCTATCCATTTAATTTATATTTATATAATATTCCGTTACATACTCGTATAATATGATGATGTAGTCAGTCTATGGGCATTATTCAAAATGCGACATAAATTAATATTTACTTTGAGCGAGTAAACGAGCCTGTTATAATAGCCACTTCAACGTTTATCTCAAAGATTTCCCCGGACACTCATACGGGTGAAATGAACAACCATTTTTAACTTGCTCTTGTAAGAAGAACCATTTTTTAAATTTCATATAAACGAAATGAAGATAAAACTAAAAATTTAATTTGACATGATCTCAAATATCTTGTTTCGCTGTACACATAATTGAACGCCCATGAACTCAGTATAGAGGATGAGTTCATCATCTCTCTGTTCTTATTCCTTGGGGTCGGCGCAGTATGTTTTCTTCTTCTATTCATCTCTGTCCTTCGTCAGCTCCGCACCCACTTTCATAGACATGTCATTCCTCACACAATCCATCCATCTTTTCTTCGGCCTACTATCATTATATCCGTCCACTTTCAAATCTAGTACTCTCCTCGTAATATGACTCATCCCTCCGCATTACATGCCCGTACCACGCCAATATATAGTATAGATGTTATAGTATAGTTAATAGACCCAGTAAAATAAAGCATATCTTCCACGTTAATACTTAATGAATCTTCCTTTAGAATACATTAATTACTAAGCAAATATTGGAGCAGGATTTCAACGATCAATATCTCATTTCATGCAACAAAGAGAGTTGTTTCTTTCACTCCTTAATTGCTTGAGTTCAATTAATGAGACAAAATAATTTTACCAGTATTATATTATTAATCTATTACCAAAAAGTGTTACGTTCATACAGTGAAATATTCATATGTACAATATTGTCAACATAGAGGGAAATTGTAGCGTCATGATATTAACACCTTCTTCAGGCTTAACAGTGTTCCAGTAGTATAGATAACAGAGATAAGCATGCAAATCCCTAGAACATCAACTATATTGGAGGTTACCCCGGTTTAACAAATGATGGCGAAGAAACTAATTTCTCAGCTATTAGAACACTATCAAATCGAGCTGCACTTAATGTGCTATTGGCCAAACTGCATTCATAATTAATGGGTTTGATAATTAGCTTTTGCATAGAAGTTTTGTTTAAAATGTAGAATACTGAGGAAATTCAAAAAACTTATACGGTTAGGTTTGTAACGATATTGGAAATAGGAAATTCACTGAGTACATGGCACATATTTCCTATTCATTTCGAATGTTGTTGTGGTTATTCAATTATTTCAAAACACGAGTGTTATAAATATTCAAGCTCCGTATATGGGTTAAAGAATAGCTTCATTAAAGTGTAGCAGTCGTGGACGATAAAAGATATAATTTTATTTCCGCTTGTGAAGTAGGATTTTAATATGTTCTTACTAATTATTCCTGTCAAGTCCGTAATTACCAGCTTAATTAGAGAGTACTCGCGTTTGTACATTTTGATTGCAGCGAGATAATTAAGTTTTCAATTTGAACATAACAAATTACTGCAGATTCAATCGTTATTCATTTATTAGTTGTTTATGGATGTTATTTAAGAAAATTCTGATCGATTGAATAATGTTGGGGGCTTGATAGCCAGTACTTTCTTTCTTTCTTCTTTCCCGGCTGGCAACGTATTAGCGACCTCTTTGGTGTTGCTAAAGTCCATGGGCGATGGTGACCATTTTCAAATGGCTCGTATCCTTCTTTGTCTGCATAAAATCCAATCCATCCAATATGAAAGTTCAAAATTCATTCAATACTACATTTTAAGATTGTGACATAAAAAACATTCATATTTGAATTCATAAAATCGAGATTAATATTTTTTAGATTTTATTTTGGCAGACGTCAGCGTCATTGACTGTTGTGATTGCGCGACTGTTACGTTTATAGCCAGGTTTTTGTATTACTTTTTTTTTATTTATCATAAAAAACGTATGGAGCGGGACTACAAATGATTTAGTTGAAGAAAACTGATAAATTAGGAAGATATGGAGGTGTAATGTACGAAAAAGAGGAAAAACAGTTGCAATAAGATAAGTTCTCACTGGATTTTAACGTTAGTTTTAGTGTGTAGATTTTAATAAACTATTTGTCGCATACAAATGGTTAGAGTAGAGAATTAACTTTAACAGATGTAACGGAATTTCAAAGGAAAATTACATAATTAAAATGCAGAAACTAAAAATCGTTGTAAAACAGAATCTAAACTATGATGTGGTACTGGGTCTAATATTTAAGTAATAACTGTTTGTATGTAAACTGATAAAATAATGAAGATTAGCTATGTAGTCATGAAGATATGTAGGAGTTTAATATAAATAGATACATGAAATATACTAAGTCTATACAAAAAAATCGGAAAGTGTTATACAATCGAACGTATTTATGGAAAACGTTTAAAATGGTTTTAAGACATGAGGATGAGGAATAATTAGTTATTATAGGAAAGCTGTAAATACATACCTGTAAAAGCTTTTAGAGTTGACTGCGAAGAATAACAATTTGATCATAGAGTGGGCAAAGAAAAGCACCGTGATAGTATTAGCTGTGAGCTCATTGACCTCATCAGAGTATTTAGCCATATTAACAATCATACATAAGTAGTGAATGGTAATCAAAAAGGCGTGAATGCTGGCATAAACTTTCCGAAGAAGACCAGACATGCCCGAATCATCTGAAATCACAACACCATGAATCACACAAATCATTTTGTAGAGAAGAATTTTTTAACAAAGTAATGAATTGTTAAGAGACGCAAATATTGGAAGGAATAAAGGAGCCTGTGACGAGGGTCATAGGCATCATCACAATTCTCCTATAAGAATGCTCGTACAATATAACAAACTCGTACCTGAATGATAATTGAACAAAAAATGTCCAGCCATTTGCATCAATTTGATATTCGGCATCAAATCGGACACTAGGCCCTGCGTTTTGATTTTCGCCATCATCTACAAAAAATATTATTTGCTCATTTATATTTCAAAATCTTGTAAAATATTTAATAAAAGTCTATCTTATTTTCATTAACCTTCGTTCTTACCTTGGCAGATTTTCGTCTATCTTTCCCTGGGAATCAAAGTTGACAAATATTTTTGCCTGTTGAAATCCCAATGATTTAAATTTAAACCATTTTTCTTTTATTTTTCAACTTAAGTATTACGTGTGTCTGAGACACACGCGTTAGGTCAAATGATTGATTTTGTATCACTATAAAATTCTATGTTTCGCACTTACGTGGTTCAATTTCAAAGTTTTATGGGCCAATAGCAAAGTGAGGATGGCCGTGGGAGCTAACAAATGGCTCGGCTGTACGGCAAACGGCTGACGATTCACGTTCTTAATTATGGATGATACTGGCCTTGGAAGAATTGTTGTATTTATTTGTATCTACTAATACAAAATTTCATTTGTATTTTGCTGTATATTTTTTCAAATTGATTAAGTAGCTTGAATCATAACTACAGTAATATCTGCATCAGTGAATCCTGGATAAGTGGAAACCTCTATTATTACTATGAGGTCCCGACACTTTTGCATTGAAATATCTGTTGCAGTTTTTATCTCTTCTCTATAATAAATAAAAAATCCTTAGTCTTTAAGAGACGATACTAATAGCAATCATTATTCTAATCCATGTACACAGTTCAAATAAATTTTAATTTGACACGGTGTTGCTTTCACAGAAAAAGTAGTTCATCTTTCATTCATATCTATTAAGTCTAATGAGACTTTTCCTACTGGTCAAAAGTTAGTTAGTAATAACGATAGGAATATATAAAATTCGAGCTCATGTTTTCTATACCCATAAGGAACATCCATACCACAACGATTTTCTATTTGTAAAATTAAAAATGGATCGTATTCCCATATTACAGGAAATTAAGTTAAAAGAAAAAGAGGCTTATTTTCCTGTCTTCGTGAAAAGTCGTAGGCGAGGCTTGTTTCGTTTTAATTGACTATTTGAGACTTTTCAATCGATGGCGAAGCTGTTTTGAGTCGATCAATATTGATTGTATTTGTTTACTACTGTTGTTTGTAAAGGCTGTTTTGTTTTCAATTCCCTTGTTTGAATTGAGTAGGTTATTGTCAATCGATTCAGCGAAGTCTAAATTACCTACGAGTACCTTAGTTAGGGCATTTTTATAATCAACTCATCACTTGCTAAGCTTTAGCTTTCTAGGATATAAGGATATAAATCCTTGATAACATTATAAGAAAATTCATGACTGCAAATTCATGTTTTTTTCACCCAAGTAGAGATCATTTTATTAGAATCTAGTCTGTTGTTGACATAGTGCATCATCATCCAATACGCTCTATACTTTTTCTCTGTCTTGACGTGCACTTCACATAGCCGTAATGTTTTTTTAACATCCTTTTTTAAGTTTATGCTACTAAACACTACCTTGGATATATCTCGCATTTTACTTAATTTATCAAATTTGTATAATGAAAAAGAAAGAATTTATTTAGGTCCTGTAATAATCAGTCCCTTACATTATTAAAACATTAACAATGATTGCTTAAAAGAATTATTGCCCTCGTGAAGAGAGGGCAACCAATCTTGGTATGAAACATCTAAATCTAAATCTGCACATCACAGAAATTTATTAGATATGCGATTTACACAAAAAGTCTCACAACGACTTAAAATACGTTTAACATTTGATGCCTGGAAGACTAAAATCAATTTAAGTTTAAGTAAATAACTTGTCTGTTACTATTTAACGATGACTTCAATGAGAAACAATAAATAAAGATAGATATAATTCGTGTTGGTATCGTTATGATTCTGAAATGACGTATCATTAGGATAAGTAATGTGGAGTCACTGAACTAAAAATCCGACCTTAATAAATGTGTAAAGACATTCATAGAAATTTTGCAGACATATCACTTTCATTTGTCCCTAGCGGACTATTAATAAAAAGGGGTTGAAAGTGCTTGAAATATGCGAGTGCGTAGGTACACGTAAAATAAATCTGATATAATTTTACTTTGCTTTGGAACTAAGGTTTCTTTTATGTTAGCGACTAATGTGGGATAATGGTCACCATGCCGAACAGCTATTAAAAGGTTCTTGGGTTTGGAATTGTCCTCTTGGGTTTGTCCTCTAACTTCTACAAAGCTGTACAGAAACCGGTGGAATAGATCACCCATTCCAGACTCTACCCTGAAGCAGACCACGATCCTCAGATATGAGGGACCGACCATTGAGAGAGAAAGAGGGTTTGGAATGATAAATTTGAATGATGATTTTAATATTCTATTCTCGATCTGGGTTTTCTTGTTTCTGTATGTTATCCATGGCATCCACAGAACAGGTAATCCTAGTAAAGCGTATAGCGTTATTTATTATTTTACGTAAACCTTTTTGCCTGTTATTACAAGCAAATATGCTGTATAATATACTGGTTTCCCTTTAGATACATATGAATTCGAGGTGAACGTCGATAAGAGTTTTATATGATTGATGTTGAGTGAATCGTCAAAAACCATTCACCAATGTTCGTATTTTGGTTTATAAATCGTTTAAAATTAATGAATGTGCCTCTACTAGAAAAACTGAAGTAAATTTATTTCATGAAGGTGTTACCTATCCGTTATTATTCTTTCTCTATAGACAGTTATCTGGCTGTATAGGCTATCCGGCTGTCTTCATCCGCGCAATCGATTCATCATGTACTAACTGGGAGCTTAGTAGCCAGAGCTTTATTTTTTTTTATTTAGTATAAGTTAATGCTTGACGTCAATCCCACGTGATGGTAAGCGGTGAGGAATTAATTAATTTCTTTCTCTTCTCTTCTTTCTCGATCATCAACGCATCAGTGGTTTAGTATTGCTGATGTTCATAGGCCACGGTGACCATTTACCATCATGTATCATGTCTGCTCATATGTAGTCTAGTTAGATAAATAAATCAATAAATAAATAACTTCACACACTCATAGCCCCACGCTAGGATACCCCGTGTCATGGGTGCCATGGATAACACAGAAAGACAACACACCCAGACCGAGAACCGAAATTTAAACCCATCATTCAAATTTCCGCCTCGCTGGGTATCGAACCCACGATCCGTCGAACGGCGGTCCGGCGTGGTGACCATTACGGCACGCGGGTTGTCAATCAACCATAAATAAATATGTTTAAGAACATCAAATATTTTGCGTCTACCACCTTTTCGGAGAGATAAATTTTAAACATGTATATTTTAATATTGAGTAGTCTCTATACAATCCATACAATCCCTGTAAAATTAAATTATTATAACTCTTTCTTTCGCCGTTTCTTCTCCTCGATGTAAAAGCACCTTTCCGAAACGGTGGTAGAATCAAAAAATTACGTGCA
>DWJN01002217.1:0-15763 GCA_018248895.1 Carystus phorcus | reverse complement strand
AAGAAAGAGACAAGTAGGTGCTTGGCACCCACTTCGGCCGCGTTTGATTAGTCTACATGAATTAGAATCGTAAAATCAATTGCGGCAAAATACATAAGCGTTAGCATTGAAGGAATTAGACACAAATAAACGGCAGACCTATACAAATGGGTTTTTCGTGTTCGGTCGGGCCCATAATTATGCAGACCTTTTAGAAACCCGGTACCTACATACAAAACGTTTTATTGCACACAAGTATCAAATGTTTTATCCCACTTGTTCAGCATTCACATGCAGTTGCGTAAGGGTGTTCACCGTGCATATTAATAAATAGTTGCACAAGCCCGGAACTTATTAGTCACCGGGTAAATCGGTCCATCGATCCGACGCGGCGGCTGGGCTGTTTTCCTGTCAAACTTTATCGACACTACAATGACTAAGCTTTATCTTAATTGCTATCTGATGTATGGGCGTGTGTTGCGAAAATGTTCACTGGCAGTAGTTAACGCTTTATCGCTTGATTTTCTTCATGGATGTATTAGGTAGGTAATTATTATGCACACCCCTCGACCTTAATGAATATTACGGAGATAGTGTAGTGTTTTACTTGTAGTTTTAACTAATTGTAATAGGTTTTCATATGCGATCATATTCCCTTGTTTATAACAGTATCAATGAGGGTTTTATATATATAAGTGGGTATCGAAAATCTTTTTTTAGTAACAATCTTCAGATGTTTTTAATTCTTTTTTTACACTGTTTAGCCTTTGTATATCCCCTTTGTCGCTTTATACGTACGGTCTATCGTTTATAAATAAATTCCCGGTGGCAGGAGAACGCTGATAATTTCCGGTAGCTCGTCATACTTCATAGGTCATATGTTTGCGTCATGAATCTTTGCGCGAACGTCAATTCTATACAATCTAGAGTCATAATATATGTATAGCGTTGCAATATATTATGGATGGATTCGACCAAATTTAAGTAACTATCTGTCGAATAGTTGAAGAATGGAAGCTAACTAAAAATAAGACAGTGTTTTTAAAACGCAACTTCAGATTTTATGAAGCTTTATTATTGTTAATCTGTAACTATGTCTACTATAGTTGCGATTGCATAATGTAATAAAAATGGCCCGTATATTAACACTAGCGAAGCCGTAACGTGCATACCGTTAATTTCAGCGCGTCACAACCAAAGATTCCAGGCCGACGATAAATTCCCCGGGAACTAAAACAAAACCATTGCGCAATGGAATCGCACAATGCGCTCTCGGGGTGAAAGTGACGCATGACGCGCATTATCCCGCGAACTGCGACACCTGTGCTCCTATTGCGCGTCTCGTTTCGACAGACAATTCCGAAACGGAATCTAGAACGGACGATAGAGCAATGCGATTGTTTCGCACAAAAGAAGATGATGTCGGGTACTGCTCGATTTATGTCGCGGCGAATAGCGCTACTTGTTTTGTGAAATATCCGGGTTTGAGTAAGGTGTACGTTCATATTCGGGTGTCGTTTGGTTGTGTACAAAATTTCGTTTGTTACACCTTTTTAGAATTATTGTTATTATTAATGCGTTTAAGGCTTTGATATTTCTTTTGAATAATAAGTACATTCAATTTCAGAAAAACATATTTGACAAATGTACAGATATGTTTATTATTATGAGGAACCCTGTCATACTTTCCTAATTAGGCCCTGATCCGTTTTGTATTTAAATATCTTACATTAAAATAAATCCTGAATTGAAAGTGATAATCCACTCATGTTGTACGTCTCAAAGGCTTATGAATGTGCCTCATTCTAAAACTGGCTAAGTCGTTGTGGACATCGTAATTCAAAGTTTAGAAAGTCCAGCTCTAATTCTACATATCATAAATGTAGGACCGTTATCAGTCCTCCACATTGTATAAGATGAAACGTCCCGCTCATATAAATATTTAAGCGAATTGTATGTACCGTCACAGTAATACGAAATTTCGCTTGTGAAATTTAATCGTTTACTTAATTGGACCCTAAGATAATTTGTTTAAGCTAATCAAATAATCTGTCCGTAATTTCTTTCACCGTCTACATTCGCACGATTATTAAACTATTAAACAGATATGATTAAGTCAAACAATAAGATAACACATGAGTATAAGAGGGTCGTCCTCTCGCCTTTTGTTATACAACTATGAAGGTATATGTATGTGATTAGGGATGTCAACATTTCTTATTATTTTCATGTACTATATATTTTTTCAACAGTATACGTAGGTATGATACGTAGACCCGAAATGTAGTATCATACTATATGTTATAACTATATGTGTACTATAGTACGGTTGGCCATCGTAGATGTGATGATGAAAAAATTTTCATGTGATAAAAAAATATATACAGTTCTTGTCGTGTAAAAAATCTTTTAGTGTAAGATAATTCATTTATGGAGGAAGGCTATATTACATCATGCTAAGAGGAATAGGAGATGCAACGTTTACTGGGTCAGCTAGTACACAATATGTGCGTGCACCCTACAAATTTTTAAATACATTTCACGTACAAATATCGTTACATTATAACTGTTATTGTATGTCACCACAAAATATAAAGTTACTTTATAACTTTCCACTTCATAAAGCTTGAACACATAAAGTTAATCACGTCTCGTTAAAATCTAAGTGTGGATTAACATCAACTTAATATTCATTAGTTTCGCTCGATTCGCACACATTCGCCTTTCATGTCGGTGCCTATGAAGCGAATGTACATATGAGTATTTATTGTGTATAATCTACTGGATGGTAGGATGTTGATACGACACATGAGTGCGATAGACGCCGAGTTTCATGTGGAACAAGTCGAAAGCTTATTGGAGCTCAATTGAATAGAATATATTAGGTTAAAAATGTTTTACTAACATATGCATCGGGACGTATTGCCTTCAACACATTCATGGCCCACTACCGAGCACGGGTCTCTCCTCATCACTGCGGAGGTCAAGGGGTCTTCAACACGCTGCTCCAGTGTGGATTAGTGGAAGGTTTAGTGACCAACCCAAGTGTCGGTATTTTTAAGCCACCCGAATACCTCCGACATGGCTTGATAACTGTTATTTACGATACCCACCGGGACTCCCTCCGAAGCACGGAACATATTACAATACCACATTGTTTTGAAAATGCCTCTAAAAGTGCACGAGACGCATAATGGTTTAGTTCGCCTAATGCTCAGTGATCCATCCATAGACTTAACCTTGCTGTATGTACGCTTTCAATATACGGCTCTCTTCCTTCAGTGAGCTTCTAAGCGACTTGTGTCCCGGTTGTGGGCTCGAGGGCTAGTACTACCTGTCTTCAACTTCTTTCTTGGCCGACAACGATGATGACTTTTCTTTCCCTGGTGTCGATAACCAATTATCGTCACGTAAACTGTTCGTTTGGTGACCTATAAAAATGCTACTTTCTTCAAATTTAATACTTACTCGAATTAGCGCCCTTAAATCTTGTCACTTACACCGCCTTGAAAATGGATGAACAGAAGTTCCTAAGTGGATAATGTCAATTGCCGGGAGCCATTCCGCATTCCATCTCGGACGCTCCGACATTAATGTACCAACATTAATTCATTAGACCACTCCGCTACGAGGACGTGCGAAGATATCCACTGCGATGGACACACCCAACGTTATTCGAAATCCATCCATGTGTTAACAGGTTTTGCGATTTATTTGCTTATAACGTGGTTAAAGCCATTAGGCTTTCTCAGTGAACAAAAACCAATTTCAATTAAATATTCCGATTTTCGAAGTCATGTGCTTCAAGTAAATAAAGTAAAGTAAATGCGCATTATTATGTATAACGAAGACAACTCGACCAAACAAGACAAGGACCAGCTTTTTAATTAAAAGAAGCATCAAAAATCAAAAATTTTCCTCCTCAGTAGAAAGTTATCAAGTAACATATAAAAAAATACAGTCGAATTGAGAACCTCTTCCTTTTATGAAGTCTCTTAAAATAATAACAGAGTTCGGTTTGTATCTATTATAAATTAATGTAATATAGAGAAGGGGTTTTTAATAAAAAAAATTTCGTTATTTCGTCTTCATTCTTTTAGAATGCTTTATAGATGTAATAATAACAAGAGTTCTAAAATCTTCATCAAAGATTTTATGTGTTTATATTTCATCTCTAATCCTTACTTTTTTCTCGAAGTGAAAGGAAGTTGTGATAGATAGTTCTTTATGTTGCTTCAGCTGTTGTATCAAATCTGTGCATTGTGAATCGCTGCTAGCGATTATTTGTAACTAAAATTACCTGACTACTATATGAAGTTATCTAGTAAAAATGAAATACCAAGCAGCCAGCTACCCAACTTCTCGGATGGACGTACCGCGATCATTAATCAGTTTCTAGGAATATTTCAACTAGCATCTCGCAGCTAGGTATTAGGGCGTGATGATTGGACATGTGGGCGGAAGTTTCCCGCAAGTGTTTGCGTAATGATCTCGACGCAATTCGCACTGAGAGATTATAACATATGGTCTACATGACGTATACTTTCCGCGGGCCGAATTAGATCGATCAAAGTACGGGGACCCACAATTATTAGTTTACCAGGACACAAAAATCTATTTTAGTGAACTGCATTTAGTGTGTACTGTAGCATTCGTTGCGAAATTTAATATTTCAAACTTGATTACATTTTATACAGGTTTTTTTTGTTAAAATAATTGAAAATACGTCGAATCGCAGGTTATTAAATATTGTTTTTATCGATAAGGCCCTATTTCCATTATCGCTGTTTCAGTTAAATCGGTTTATATGTTTACAGTTTAAAACGTGACCCGGCCCGACGGTCGCGCGGCTCCAACACTCCACCATGTTGTCAGTTTATTACCTAACAATATTTCGTGAACGACTTCATGTCTCGGGCTATTAAGACAACTCGTTCTTATGGGCTGCCACTTAATCCCGCCAGATAACCGTCCGTATGATTTGTGTCGCCCGTTGCAACAATTTGTCAGAGCGTGCGAGTTACATTGTGCGTGGTTCGCTCGTTTCTACTACCCGATTCGCGTCGATGCTGGCTAATGACTCGACAAGTCTGATTGACTACAATCCGCTAGGCTTGACAACGATTTGTAAAGCGTTTTAAATGTGTTCTTACACTAAAACACATTTCAATGAGAAAATTGTTCAGTTTAATATAGGTAACCTGTGCCAGGGGAAAGTCGCTCGATGACGTTAATAGATGATAAAGTAATTCAATTGATCTTCCGGGCAGGAGGACTGAGTATGAACCAGATCACGTAGTATTCGTGATGTGTATTAGAAAACAATTTATCAATATCAATGTTCGCTTTAACCTTAAAGGTTATGTACGCCGTGAGCAAACACAAGTCTCATAGATATCTGTAATATTACGAATAAATTCATACTATATAGAGTACAAGGATATGTTACTAAAAACCAGAACTTGAATATCGTAGATATTGTCTCTAAACGCAGGATAAATTAATGAATTGTGAAAGAAATGTGCAACAAAACAAGCTATTGCGTATATTCAACGGGCTGAATAAGCGCATTCGAACATTTTGAACCAACGTAAAACTACATACGTAAAAGAACTAAATAACCGCCTTCCGTCGTAACTATCATCAGGGGGTGTAAAGGTCTCAAAAACATCAAAATCCGTTCGCTGTTAAGTGAGTTTCCTTGTACTACACCGAATGAGTTTGTTCCTTGTGTTATTCGATTCTATCTCCCTATCTGTTGCGTTGTCTGTTACATTCGTGTGCTACTTAGAAGTGCTGTTACCCGGAGTTGTGTTGGAAAGCGAAGGATTGATGGTGTACCTGGTGATGTCTTGTGTGAGACGTCAGCATAAGAATGTTATTTTAAATAGGTCAAACTGAAGTATCTTTGCCAATCGACCTTTTCTCGATTTTTATATACGAGTATAATTCTCATGACTAATGAATTTTCTGTATAATTTAAACATCCTGCAACATTGAACGTTTTTGTTATACAACGAGCAAGAATGGGAGAAGCCGGTGAAAATGGTAAAAGAGAAAATAGTTATTATACTGTTGGATAGGAAATTGATCACTATATAAAGTGATCTATATATCTTCAATAATGTTCAAACGGTTTCGTAAACGAGAAAAACGTAGAGGACGGTATTTTTATCCGATGGTGTTAGAATGAAAGGTGATCGACACTTAAGGAAATCCTGTCTCCAATCTGTAGTAAAAATACGTACTTATATTTAATGGACCTAAATATTTATATGGATTTGTTAAACTTTCATAAACATATGTAAAAAATATACTGCCTACAAATTTCACTTTTTCTGGAACAAAATAAGTAATATAGATATTAATCTGTTCTTAAACTCATGACTCTTGTTTCTATATAGATTCCTCCCACCTGGGTTGATTATATATTAATGCTTATGCCGTCGTCGGCTTCATTTAAGTAGAAAATGTACTTTGTAAGTGCATAAATAAGGGTCGCGAATACACTCGCCTTGGGTTACGTTGAATTAGTGACGCTATAAATAAATTTCCTCTAATTAAATTAACCATTTCGCCGTCATATAACTCTCGCCAACTTTCTATCGGCCCTTTGCAGCGGTGATTCTCAATGGTAATAAGAAGAACTAATGAACCAGTGTAGCATTCGTTAAAGTTTATGTGCATGGTTGTCTAAAATTAGGAAACATACTCCTACATAGGTAAATTGGGATGTTTATTAATATGAATAAGAACTTTGTGACAATAACACATACCCACATTCCGAGAACAAACACTTATTTGACAAATATCTACCTCGTTGAATATAAAGTCTAAAGTGTAATTATTTTAATAGTGTCACCGTGATCGTGTTCCATGTAAATTGGTCGAAATATCGGTATACAAAAATCGCGAATATACGGTCCAGTTAAAATGTTGACTATCTGCGATGATAAAGCTTTAAGTGAAATGATTTATTTCCGTCTATAGTCTTGATGCTCTATAAAATAATAATTATATTATAATGTAAAGGTTTAACATACGTAATGCGAGGTTACATTTTATATCTGAATAATTGTCTTTATACTGTAGACGAGTGAATTATTTGCGGTGTGACCTGGCCGTTCCTAATTCGCTTCTGACTTCCACGACCTCTTGAGCTACACCGGTAAATAACATGGACACCGGTCGGGGCGGAAGGTTTAGAGCCATACGGCATTATTCAGGGATTAATTTCGCGGTGCGCTGTACGCAATTCATTACGTACCGTTTACTGGTCAACGCGTGGCTAAATGAAGTTAGTGACCCCTAGTATAGTAAAGGAAATAACACAAACCGAGCTTGGTAATAATAATAATAAAACAACTCATGATTATATAAAGTACTAATATTTTTATACTCGGTAACCCCGCCAACTTAATTTTCCTAACAGTCAATATTTTACATAACTTTATTTGGTAATCGATTTAAATGAAAAAAGCACTAAATGTTAAGTAAAACGTACTACGATATAATCCTGAAAACTTATAAAATTGGATTAGCCGTTTCTGAGATTAGCGTGCCCAAACATACAGACTTCCAGATAAACAGACAATATGAAAAGACATTGTTTAGGGCTCTCTTGCGTATAATAAGGTTATGAATTCTTAAATATAATTGCCATGTAAAGACAGTGATCAGTTACAGTTTTATTATATATACATATAGATATTATATATAGTGATAACATAGTATAACTATATATTTCGATCTTAAATACAGAACCCAAATAAATAATAATACCACAGTATTGTTTGTAAAGAATACGTCACACAAATACTAGAGTCATTCGACGAAATATCGTCAAATGAATAATATTGATCTGTTTTTCTAAACGATATCGGTATGCCAATGTATTAATTGTTATATTTATTGTTTCAGGTATGTAGCAGATTCGGTTCGCTAACTATCGTCGTATTCAAGGTAGAAATATCGAGTTTATTGAGCAGGTTAGTTATGAGAATAAGGCGTTAAGTGAGCGTGAAAATGAGCGTTTTTTCCATAACGATACAAGAAATGAAATGGAAATAATATAAATAATAAACCGGGAAGTCTTCCCGTACCGTGAAATGGTACATTAAAATTGATTTGTTGGAGCAAGAAAATCCAAATTGATTTTAGCACGAATCACGCGATCCCGGGGCGTTATGTAAAATTATGTAAATGCTAACCGTTTATTATTTACAACGTTACCTGTGCGGTTGTAATAGCGAGGTAATTCGTCAACACGACGGGGGCCTAAGGTGCTCCTCTATTCAGCCGGTCTTCCTGGTTTATTTATTTATTTATTCTTTATTGAACCTTATAAAAATACAAAAAAAAAAAACTAAAATATATATATTTATTTATTTGTTTACTACAAATCTGTTACATTTTAAGTTTCCATCGTGACAGTGTTGAAAAGCGAAGGGGTTTTTTAACGTGTTAAATTTTGTTCCGAAATGCTTAAACATAAATATGATACCTACAGAACTGGATCGATTCAAGTGATACGGATCGATTCAAGTGTATACAATAATTATACCGAAAATATACCTACATCAAAATATACATACATATTTATGCCGTGTCCATATCATTCTGTTACAGTACAAAGGATATTTTGTATCAAGACAGCGAAGTATAAATATTGTTTATTCCTGTATACATACAAATTTATTATCCACATGAGATGTCCAAAATAATACGCAATCTCGAAAACGTTCATGGATACAAAAAGTGAATAGACTTCATAGATAAACGTTATTATACAGTTAATGAATACTTGAGCTAACTTACGTGAATATATGTATATGTATGTGTAGTCTGTTTTGCGGATAATCCTACACTAATTAAAGTGGTCATAGTAGTAATTCAAAAATTATAATTAAATTTAGATATTTTTATGATTTTATAATCTTTCAAGTTGATTCGTAACTTAGTTATTAGATGTATCTACTAATAATTTGTATTGAGAAATGACAGTTATTATTAATTTCAGAAATACCTACATGTAAATAATGCATATAAAATGATTTGATTTGGAATTAATCTAGAAAAAAATGTCTTTAGGTGTGGAAAAAGTACAAAAAAAACTAATGAGAATTTTAATTTAATCGAACACTCAATTTCATCAGCTCCGCTCGATCGAAATTAAAGCACGTGGACATAATGAGTAGACGAGGCCGTCCGCTGAAGGCATCACGGTTCATTTACGTTCACGACAAAACACCATGAAATTGGTCGAACACGAGAACGTAGAACAGAAGCTCGGCTCGTATCGGTTATATCGGATTTCGATTTCATGCGTTGATTTGTTGAAGTAACAGCATATTGTCGTGTAGTTATTGATTTTGCAATTCATTCGCATTTTGAATTTAATGTGTTGCAAAGTTCAGTTGGGGGAAATTTGATGGTTTGGTCAGGAATGCATACGAAAGCGTCCTATAAGTAACTGAAAGCAAGCTTTAGCCATCTAACGCCTTTGATTGATCATATGTATAAGTGTATTCAACACCATCAAGCTGTATGCGAATCTGTGCTGATAAATGTTCAGCTCTAAGCCTTACGTTTCAAATGTCGGCTCAACACGCAAGCCGGCGGGCTTCGACTGTGAACAGGAAACAATTCCTTCGCGTCGAACACTTATGATATCCATGGCGTATTGTAAGTCGATATTATTATAATTTTCGAGTGATTTTTCAACGACCTATATTCTAATGAGAGACTCCCGGTCGCTGATGGATTCTCAGATATGTTTCCCGATCATACAAAGTTCATACGCTGGTATGTACTCGTATGTGGTAGTTGTCAATAACGTGGTCGTAATGGTTATGGAACATTTAACTAACGCCCGGAATTGGTGATAACTGATAAGTTTAAGCAAATTTTAGATTACGAATGAACTTCAACTTTGGATTGCTAAAATACCATCTAGAAATACGTACTAGCTTACGGGCGAGGTCATAAAGCTCGCGTCACTCACGCGGCCAATTTAGACGTTAACGGACGGCACGTTATTTACGACGGAGCTAATATTATTTATGTGTGTCAACTCGTTCTATTTACGAATTCGGCACACTGGATGCGCTCCCGGACCGCCGTGTGATTCATTGCCGGGAAATGGGTGCATTTCTACGCGTGTTTGTAGCGTTGTGACTGGTTGCGTTTGGTCAACGCCATTTGGCGTTTACCTCGGTCGATAGGACAGCTTATTATTGTTTATTTTCTTATTATAAAATAAGTTGGTTTCTTTTACAGACGTAAGCATTTAAAATAGATTGAATTTATATCTGTCATTTCTGTGTGTTACATAGTACCTACTCACGTTTTGGTTCTTATGATGTTCAATTGAAATTAAAATAGATTAAATAGAATAATACCTTACAGGCTCTGTATGGCGAGGATCGTAGATTATCATGCCTCATTAACACGCCCTACCTGAGCACTGATTTATCTATAACATAAATGTCTGATCCGGGAATTGAACCCGGAACTTTTCGCTTAGCAAGCATTCTTAAACTCAACTACTGCTTATTAAACACGTCGTTCGCAACTGGGAATTGAGTCATCAGTCTGTCACCTAATCGTAGTGTCAAATCGCGCTGGGCCGTCACCGGCGTGCACGCGTCCTAACGAGCGAAGCTGAAACATTGCACCGCTCTGTCACACGTACTACGTACCTGATGTACCCCAGCGTTAGTGGAGCATCCATCATGCGCGCTGCGATGTAACCGCAATCTGTAATTGATGCCAAACAATACATCTACGTTGTTCAGGTATGCGGACCGGGAATATGACTAATAATTGTTCAAAACTACGTTGAAATATTACTAGGATTACTAAATTGGATAATGTTATTTGTGAGTTGTATTCCTAATATCAGTAAGATTCGATTCGTCAGCAGCGTAAGCGCCACGTAGCGTAAAATAAGGAATTAAGTTGCTAGGCTGGTTAAAAAGTAAACAACGTTTCGTTACGTTCCAATGACGGCGTTATTATACAAAATCCAGAAATCAACTATCATAGTTATAGGATATCACAGTTTCGCTCTTAGTTGAGCAAGTTTTCCATAACATAAAAAAATCTAATTTAATTCTTACTGGTTCTTTCTTCTTTAGTGTCAGGAAACAGATAAATGAATACTTTTTTATGTAAGATAACTTAAAACTCAATCCCACTTGGTGGTAAGTTAAGGTGGACCCGATAACAGTAATCTGACTAACTTAGTGATCATCTATCTATACATGCACTTTTTGAAAACTCAAGTGAAAAACGAGCGGGAACAACATCATTGATATAATGACAATCTATGAAAACCTTATATACTTATATTTAATGATCAAGCCCCAAAATGTAAAAATTTTTAATGAATGATTTCTCCTTCGTTCACGAAAAAAGACATTATTTTAAATGGCACCGATTAATACACGCTAGTTATTCTTTTTAAAAATAAAGTTTATTCATTAAAATGAATTAAGGCGGGTAATTGGTGTCTGCTTATCGTACAAATGTCACGATCGAAAGATAAAGGATATTAATTAAACCTACAACAGTCGGGACCTTATTTATATTACGTAATTATATTATGATAATTTGGTTCTGTGTAGAAGTTAAAGATGTGTGAAATTTCCCGGTTTTATTGATTTTGTTATCGGAACAAAACAATAAAATATAAGTAAATTTAACGTAATTAGCTCTTAGCTATTAGTTTAGAAGGTTGATCTAGACTTGTTACATACACCACGTTATCACATTCGCCAGAAACAAAAAGTCTTGAAGCATTATTTATCTACCTACCTACCCTACTTCATTAAATGCGGGATATTTAAGCCAATATATTTTAACAAAATGTCGGAATTTATACTGTACGTTAGAACCAAGATCTGAATGACAAAATTTTTATATTAACGCCAGCTGAATCATAAATAGTTCATGAAATAAGACGTCATACGTACTTAATATTGTCGTCTATAATATATTCTGTTAAATAATTTTAAGCTGCATTAGAACTGTAAAGAAGGAAAAATACCGTGTTATCCCATGCTAGTGTTCTTTGTGGTACTCAAGTGATAACTTCGTCTATAACTCAATATTGACAAGCCTTAAGCCTCAGAACATCTCATTTGCATGCATTATGACAGATAATTTTTAAAGGTCCGATACAATACGCGTAAACGGTTATGGCATCGTTCACGTGTAGCTGTTTCCCCTCATTGCCCATTTCCAACCGCAGTTTAGAAAGTGTTCGCGTCATAAATCACGCTGATAGACACTGACGAAACGTAACTGCCCCTGTCTGCACTCATTCCCAGACCTATACATTGTAATAATTGACAGGCGCACCATACCATTCGTACTACTAAACAATCCTTCGACAAGACAATTTAACACAGAAACGAGTGCAATAAACACAACTGTGAGTTAGGTTTGTGGTGAATACAAAACTGAAAAGATGTTGCGCAAATTGTGTTACCTAACGTGCTACGTGTACCAGGGAAGCAGGAGTGGACGGCGGTCTCTAACTCTCGAGTGATACCCGTTTGTAAATATGACGGAGATAGACGATCGTCATCAGTCAATGTTCAGCGCGAAGTAAACAACTTTGCAGCGGTAATTGGTAATGGTAACAAGCCACGTTAAAGGGCGTGAAAACGAATCGTTCAGACATACAATACTCAATCATTTATTGATGCGAATGGATAAGAATTTAGTGCACATAGCCCTACGGCTAATGACCATTGTACGTGGATGACCGATTTAAGCAATGTCGGAAGTTTAATGGGTGACCGCAATTGGCAAAATTTTCTAAGCGTCGCGTCGTTTTGCTTGAGAGTGCCGGGTAGACACTCTAAGTTTCTATTATTATTGGCTCCTAAGCCTTCCCTAACTAAACCCACTTGTAATATGACAACTTAATCAATTTACCATTTAACTTTTTTATGATGTTGCTAGTTATGAAACCGAAAATATTGATAACTGATTGTACATTAATCATAATGGAAATTGTGAATTACCTTCCACCCATTAATGACTCAATACTGAGAATGGATGGGTCTCTCCTTATTTTTAAATTTCTCTATTCTCCTACATCTATTTAAGTAAATCATTTCATACTTCAAATAGGTTATCATTAATGAAATCACAAATAGAAATCTAATACAAGTGTAATGTATGTTGCGTTACATAATCCCGGCGTAATCCTAATAATGACAGAGCAATAATGACAGTAGGGTCTAATCGTCCAATATGGAGAGAGTGGAATTGAGTCGTCGCCTACACGATTGGTTGAAAACGAAAGTTGACGTACGATTGAGGCTAGATTATTGGTTTTTCGACCGAGAATTGCCAGCTTAATTTGTGACGGTGACGGCTAACTCCGATAATGAGACGTTTGGATGTTAATAGCGGTCGATATTTCTGCGGGGTTTACGTTTGAACTGTCTGATACAAATCAGAGTTGGATTCATTGACTCGTCCGACGGTGTCCACTGTCAGACGGCGAACCTTATTAGGTGCTTTACGATTTCTAGTTCGTCCACTTTAAATTCTTACAACGTAAATACTCGAGTTATCACGCTGGGATTGGGTTTTTATGAAGGCGGCGTTGTCAGACCTGACGTCGACCGTAAAGATCCGGAATAGCGGACAACATGACAGGGACAGGAGGTTATCCAATTAACTCTTCAAGGGTGGTACTGCAAACGTTTAGACAGTAATTGGTTGTAATCAATCGATAAACTTGAAACCGTTCACCCTTTTGGATGTCATATCAATTTGCCATTATATTTGCGCCAGTTAGCGTGGTTCACGATATGAATCCATAAGCTTCCGTATTCGATCATGCAATTTTTTTATTACATAATTCTACTTAAGCCTACAAATTTTTATTACCGTAAATAAATAATGGTAGTGCCTACTACTATTACTAGTTTCCAACTGATATATAAATAAGCGACAGAATCCCATGTTCAGATTAATCACAAGAACGAGAGTCAAGCGAGAGCGTATTAATCAAAACGCAAGTACACAGTTGAGCAAATAAAAGCGGTACCAGTCTTTATCGATACCTTGCACTAATCAATTAGCCCCGTGGCATAATCAGCGCATTAGTTAGATTGATATAACGTCGGAAAACTAGTAACATTTCAACGTCCACCTCAATGTCTAGGAAACGTTTAGTCTCATTAATTGCACAGCTTGCGTTCAAACAAAACGGTAAGGTTAATGACAGCCCTCCGCGCCGCATCGGTCCGCGGCCGTAATCGGTCTCGCGGCGCACGCCATTTTAACATTTATTTTGTCGCCTCAAATGACTATAATTGCAAGCGATTATGCTCTCGGATCCGCCGCCCACCGTACGTTCGAGTCACGTTATGTCGGCAACTCGCATTTACGGCGTAATAAGCGAGCTAAACTTTTAAAATATCACGTTTCTTGATAAGCTCAGCGTGAAACGTGACATTCGAGACCGCGTCTTGAGATTGCGACGAGGCTGGTAGATGTGCGAACTGTAGCGCAAGAACTAGCTCTTGACCGCCACTCCGCCGTCATTACTGTCGATTTAAAAATAGATAAAAAATATTGTCGGTGGAAAATAACGCAACAGTATTATTATACACGACAGTTCAACTGACGTTTGAGATAATAACTTGCAAAACCGTCATTGTGTTGGAATTACTGTACAAAAATTATGAAGTTTTACACCGAGACCGTCTTGCGTGATCGACTTTGTATTTTTTGAAGATAATATTTTTTTCATAAGATATTGCGATATGTTTTGCGGTGTCGTAAATTTTGTATTATCAAATACTCGTATAATAAAATTTTCATTTGCACGTCATAAATAACGCAACTTTTGGATTATTTGTAAAGGATCAACAAATACGTATCATCGTTGTAAAAACATCCATATTATGTCCGATACCTTTTACAATAACCAATATTGACAGGAAACATATTTTTTCAATATATTTGCACTCGAAAACCTTTTCGCTCTGGAGTATTGTTTACAAAGGTAATGAGACGTGACCGTATATTTAGACTCTCGCTGTATATTGGGTATTGTATCGTACGAGTGTGTTTATTATTATTTTTATATACGTGAGGAAATTTTGTACCCATTTTAATGTAATTTTCGTATATTAAATTATACAAATTTTATTCGCCGTTGCTGTGAATAACAAATTAAATAAAAATGGTGAATACTCACACTATAACGAAGGCTATATTTTTATTTACCATTTTTTACGCACTAATTGACTACGTCCATGTCTGTCGTCGGGTTGAACTGATTTCATTCGTAAATTAATTATTGTGAAAAAAAGGATACATTAAATATTTAAGTTTGTTATTACCAGTTTAACATGACAGCTGACATTAACCATGAAATGAGCGTATTAAATGCCCCTCTGAATTAAAATTGTTTTCATATGAAGCTGTGATACGACGCTACTCGATAAGTTCACCTAGATATTCTGCCACAGATATTATACCAGTTTTCCTTTTGTAACAACAGAAGTTGTGACAATATTTGAAAAATGTGAATTTGTGCATTTTTTTTTTGCGATAAAAAATCATATATAATTGTTTCCTGCAACTTAAAAAAAATGGACAAAGCACTGCACTTTGCATTGATTTGGGAGAATTGTAAAAAAAATTATTACAGATTTGTAGACATTAATGTAGACATGTGCTGAGGAGTTTCTTTCGCCGTTTCTTCTCCTCGATGTAAAAGCACCTTTCCGAAACGGTGGTAGAATCAAAA
>DWJN01002216.1:0-15764 GCA_018248895.1 Carystus phorcus | reverse complement strand
CGACACGGGAAGTACCGCTGCCACGGTGGAACCAGACAGGCCATTGTAACCCACGGACCCGATTGTTATCCCGTTTTTTTATTAATACAGGATCGGTGAATAATAACTTGTTTTTTTTTATTCATCCACCGAACACCGTATCAACCTTATAAGACCAGCCTTTTATAATCGAATGGAAATGCCCCTAATTACCTTCTAAAACGCGTAATAAATAACACTAACAAGGTTTTATCGCCAGGGATTTAATTAAAACTGAAATAAAACCTTTACAGTCATTTATTATGCTTAACTGAATCAGTATAAATACTAACGGTATTGGGAGATGTTATTCGACAATATGAAAAAACACATCTTATTCTAAAATTAAACCATTTTCGAATTCCTTTAAACACATAAATTTCGTCATAATCTGTCCAACCGTTTAGGAGTTCATTGATATAAAATAGAATTAAATTTGAATGAATAGCTTGACAGCTCTACAATCGGCGGAGTTAAGCAACTGTGAGCGCATTCGGACTTGGATGGGTGACCGCTAATGGTTTCTGAGCGGTTCCATACTTCGGAGGGCATGTTAAGCTGTCGGTCCTGATTGTTATCGTCGATAGCAGTCGTCAAGCCATATCGAAAGCTTTAGATCGGCATAAAAACTTCCGACATTTGGTTTGGCTACTAACCCCTCCACCAAGCACTGGAGCAACGTGGTGGAGTATACTCTAGATCTCCTCAGTGATAAGAGACCCGTGCTCAGTAATGGGCCATTAATGGGTCGAAGGCAGGCAAGTTACCCATGGCTATAAAAATGATGAACACAGCCGTTTGCATGCGAAAATCCTTAACACCAGTTTATAGACTCCACATTTATATTCAAATATCATCTGAATTTAATATACAAGGCTATATTCCAAAATACCACGCATTCGTCTAGATGCCAGGAACATATCACTAGTACGTAAATATTGCAGTGGAAATGTAATAGGGTTCGGATACTGCCTGATGGAATTTTATTGCGAAAATCTAACGCATTTAATATGCCAATATTACATTACTACGATTCTCTGACTACTCTAAATTTCTGATTGAATTGAACACTACGTTCATCAAATGTGTCAATATTCAGTTAGCTATTTTTAAGGCCCATAGTCTGACTGAAGCATTGTTTGCCTTCGTATTTTATTCATTCAAATTTCGTAGCACAACATACATATTTGACACTAGATAATCCAGCAAACTTTGTTTTGCCATATAAATTATTATTTATGAACTATTTTTATAACCATAAAAATCCTTATTGTGAGTTAATCTTAGAAGCTAGACATATGCTGCCGCGGACTTTTATTTAGATCTTTTAGAGGGGAACAATGTTGTAATACATAATTTTTTAGTAACTTTCACCGTTTACTCAGCGCACGCATGGAAAGCTCAAAATTTTGCCGTTTTCGCAATATATTTTATCGCTGCTCCTCTCCTATTCATCTTAGCGTGATGTTCTATAGCCTATAGCCTTCCTCTATAAATGGACTATCTTACACCGAAAGAATTTTTTAAATCGGTCCAGTAGTAATCAATCAAACAAACAAACTCTTCAGCTTTATATATTAGTATAAGATTTTTATCTGTCGCGTTTTCTAAACGCGTCTACAAAAATGTGCCAGAGAAGACGAATCCTTCGTCCTAGATGAGCGACATGAGGCGACACGACGCGACGCGACGCGATGTAACGCGACACAATACGACCATATTACCAACCATTCTCATTAAGGCGACATCGCAGGACACGAATGCATGTCAAGACTATTTGATATTTCCGCGTCGGGTCGAATCGCGTCGCATTGTCGCGTTTGTGATTCACGTAAGACGATGAGTTAATTGTGCTTTATCGCTAACTTGCGCAGTAACTAAAAACTCGTTTTTATGTGTTATCGTCACCATTTAATTAACAATCTTTTGTGCTTATGGCGTGTAGTTCAGTTAAGTTTGTTATAAATTTAACATTAAATTCCTTTTTAAAGTGATTTTCGAGTATTACTTGGTGATTTTGTGGCACGTTATGACAACTGAAGTCACTATCTTGTCATATGAATTTGGATTACTGTGAGCATCATAGATAGATACTAAATCTATCTGACTATCTATCTATGAGCCTTTTGAAGTCCACTGCTGGAGATCTCTCCTCATAGGCGCCACTAGGACCAGTCTTCAGATTTATTTGTTCATGTGGATAAATCCTCTACTATTCCACAGCGGAGCAGCATCGAGTATACTCTAGACCTCCTCAGTGATGAGGAGAGACCCGTGCTCAGTGGGCCATTCCGGCCATTATGGGTTGGAAGCAGTAAGACATTTTCTAACGGATTGAATCGTGAATCAAGTTCAGTGATAATTAACTGAAGAAATATGAAATAGGTGAAACGGTTAACTTCGTTTCATATAACAGTCAATGAATGATTGACGTAAATTGACATAACTTCTTTATTGATAATCTTCTTCTTAATCGATTTATATGAAAAAAAATAAAAACATTAAATTAAGTAACACCCATCACAACATAATCCTGAAAACTGCACTCAAATCGGATAAACCCTTTCAATTCAAATCTCAATTAGCATGCACAAACATACCGACAAACAGACATAATGAAAAAGCATTGTTATGGGTTCTCTTACGTATATAAATGCCCCCTATCATGTTTTTTAAATATATTTACCATGTACAGATAGCGATCGGATACAGGTTTATTATCTATACTAATATTATAAAGCTGAAGAGTTTGTTTGTTTGATTGTTTGAACGCATTAATCTCTGGAACTACTAATTCGAATAGAAAAATTCTTTCTGTGTTGGATAGTCCATTTACCGAGGAAGGCTATAGGCTACATAACATAACGACCAAATAGGAGCTGACTATTGATAGGAAATGTTCCAAGGTGATACGAAGTTCGCCGGGTCTACTAGTATGTATAGATTGTAGGGAATGCGTCAAAATCGAGCGTGTCATTTGTTTTGCACGATGACGTCACGCAAAGCTTTTACCGATGTGCACAGAGTAAACAGAATACCTGATGAGTTGATACCACTGTTTGGGTTTTGTATTTTTAATATATTATAACATGCGTTTGAAGACTTAATGATTATAGACGTCCAAATATTATACTTGTGTATGCTTTAAACGAAATACGTCGCTCATTTGGAGCGACAATGACAAAACTGCAAAAATGCAAAGCTGACCTAATTAAACCAAAAAAAACATCCCTATAGTCACGTTAGGAGTGAAATTAAAATTAATATAATATATTGCATATATGTAATATTCATTACCTGTATGAACAGTTAAGAGTCTTCATTAGTGTTCCTAAAAATCTTAGATATGGCGTAGTGTAAAATTAACATTTTGCACTTATGTCATTGTTGCTCCAAATGAGCGACGTGGCAAATATATTATCACTAGTAGAGCCAGCGAATTTCATATCACCTTGGAACATTTGTTCTGTTTATGTCATATTTCTCATCAATGCTCAGCTCATATTGGCGTAGCGTTATGTTATATAGCCTATAGCCTTCCTCTGTAACTGTACTGTGCAACACAAAAAGATTTTTTGAATTCGATCTAGTAGTTCCTGAGATTAGTGCGTTTAAACTATCATACTCTTTAGCTTTATATTATTAGTATAGATGTGCTAATTAGCCTCTAACTTTTTGTACCCATTTTTGTTATATTTAAAATTTAATCCCCTTTAGACGCTTCCTATGACGTCATAAGTTAACGAGCAAGTTATTAAGGTGCGTCTAATACTTTATTTCGGGAACTTTTTAGCTGTATTTCCTTACTAGCATTTACCCACGGCTTTGCTCGCGGTGAACAGCTTAAATCAATATTAAAGATCATTCCATATTTTTTATAATAAAAAGTATCCTATGTCATTTTTTATTCCTCCAAGCATATGTGTACAAAGTTCTAATATAATCGGTTGGTTTTTGTGTAACAAAAAACTGACATTCACATTTGTAATATTAAGCAAATTATTATTTACACATACATGTATACATATTTAATATATACATATTTAACCCATCTGGCACAATGGTTACCATACGGAAATATAAAAAAGTCCTTGACTCTATTCTCAGCGATTTAAACTTTTGCACAATGAGTAGTTACATATCATACAAATGCCCCGGGAATTGAACCTGGGATAGTTTCGCATTAACACCAACCAGACTGCGGTGTCATGTTGATAAGACGTTGAATTAAATAGATAATGTTGATATGACAGTCGCGTACTGGAATGATGTGTAATATCATTCATGGCCCATTTAAACATCCTATATTCGGGCGAAATAACAGTTAAGGCGCTTTATATATCGCTTGCGTGAACCGACAAACGATATAATCTTATACTATTTAATATATAAAGCTGAAGAGTTTGTTTGTTTGATTGTTTGAACGGGCTAATCTCAGGAACTACTGCACTGATTTGAAAAATTATTTTAGTATAACATAGTCCATTTATAGAGGAAGGTTATAGGATAAAGAACATCACGATAAGATGAATAGGAGAGAAGCAGCGATAAAAAATATTGCGAAAACGGCAAAATTTTGAGCTTTCCATGTGTGCGCTGAGTAAACGGTGAAAGTTACTCAAAAATCATGTATTACAATATTGTTCTCCTATAAAAGATCTAAATAAAAGTCCGCGATACCATATGTCTAGCTTTTAAGGTTAACTCACTATAACAATTTTTATGGCTATAAAAATAGTTCTTAAATAATAATGATTGATATGATAAAACAAAGTTTGCTGGTTCATATAGTTATTAATACAGGTATACCCGTTAAGATATTTTGGTAAAATCTCAGCCTAAGATTAATATAATTTATGTATAAAACAGTCATGACGTCATGTGGAACAAGTTCGTCAGAGAACGGCACGTACTTCGTCAACGCCGGATATCCTAATTCATACGACGGCAGTGGTTCCTGCGAGCTAACAGTCATCAAATCACATCCTGATGTGTGTCAGATAAGGTTAGGTTCTACTTATACTAAATTTAGTATTACTCAACTTAGTATGAGTAATACTAAATTTATATACTAAGTACATACTAAGTTTATATAAACTAAACTAAGTCTATATAAACTTAGTATGTACTTAGTATATAAATTTAGAATTACTCATACTAAGTTTATATAAAATTATATTACATCATTAGCACCATAGAAGCTCCTTTTGAAAATCGGCCATGTTTTTTAAGTTATAAGTCACAGTATCGAAGGTTTAGTTCACACAATAGCATGCCACGACGATCTTGCTACCACTATCGACTGGCTCGTTTGTGGGCAATATTAACAAAATAGCAATAAATTAAGTTAAACAAGTTTTTGAATGCGCTAAAATTAGTACACTCACGATAATACCTTCGTTGGGCTTTACCAGGACTTAAATTCTGTTAAAAATATATTAAAAGATATGTTAAAAAGGGTATAGTTAACTACTAGTACACTAACCGCCAGTTTCTGAAAGGCTTGTCAAAATTTTTTCATACGACACGCATATTAACGTGAAAGTTCTATGAAGTCAATTCGAGTTTCTGAAACGTTGATTAGCGAATAATTTCTAAATAATCATGCTTTCTGCAACCCAATTAACGTTTGACAATAGATTTGACTGTGAATTTCTTAATTTTTTCGTTGATCAGCCTTTCAGAAACCGGCCGTAAGTTATTGTAACTAGTTGATAGTATCTACGTTATGAGTAAAAAACATTGTACACGTAGTTGTGTGGTCCTACACTTATTAAATGTTTTACTGTATACCGTTATTTTGTTCGTTGCTGAAGGGGAATGAATTGAAATGGCAGTATAACGAGTTTCGTCGACAACTGAGTCATTAAGCAAACATAGGTGCATCGATTTAATCAATATATTCGACCTACTTTTTCACCGATGTTTTTACGTATGATAAGGGTGTTAGCTTGATGAACAAAATGGATTGTTTCGATGTAACGATGTAACGATGTATCGACCGAATTAACATTAAATGCGTATATGACTGTATTAAATAAAGTGTTTGTTATACACATTTCTAGACATTAACCGCCAGTTTCTGAAAGGCTTGTCAAAATTGTTTAATACAACACGCATAATAACTTGAAAGTTCTATGAAGTCAATTCGAGTTTCTGAAACGTTGATTAGCGAATAATTTCTGAATAATCATGCCTTCTGTAACCCAACTGACGTTTGACAATAGATTTGACAGTGAATTTCTTAATTTTTCGTTGATCAGCCTTTCAGAAACCGGCCGTAAGAATTGTAAAAAAGATCTGCAGTTAAATCACATGAAAATAAGCATAATTTTATTGAAAAATCCATAAAAATATAATTCCCCAGCCGTAGCCACGATACACAAACGTGCTTATTTAACAATCGTTTTTTTATTTGCGTAATCCTCATAATATTTATTAACACAGTCATGTAGTTAATAGTTACTTATTATTTGTATCAACACCCGAGCGAAGGTTCCCGAATTTGATTCCTAGCCAAGACAATTTACAGTTTTCGACCTTGATTGTATGTTATTTACTTGTCTCATAATATATGTATGAAGTAGAATGAACGAGCAATTAATTATTATTTTAACTAGAATGAAATACGCGATATTAATTTTATTTTGTACCGATTTTTCGACCCTGTTGATGACCATGGTCATACGCACAGTAGTCTCTTTGAGTATTCTGATTATCCGTTGCAGTCAAAAAAACGTTATTGTGGTTAGGTGCTTTTGTTCTAGATCAATTAATGAAACTGACACCGACTTCCTAAACTTTCCCTCTTCAAAATTATTTTATCATTTTTTAAGGCGGTTTTACATTTTTGTTTGCTGTTTTTATTTCTATCTTTTTAGTGGTTCCTTCAAATTATGTTATATAATCGCTTTTTTCGAACTCGGTTAAAACTATTTTATGTCTCGCTGATAAAAGTTTTAATCACGTCATATTTATTATCCAGGTTGGACTTCGATCGTTTCACTATAGCTGGTCCAGAACAGTTGAACCACGTATGCAATCAAGACCAGTTTATTGTCTCTGGCGGGAATCCTGTGCCAGCTATTTGTGGCGTCAACCAGGGCAGTCACAGTTGAGTATGATTCTAATGTTCAAAAGAAACGTTGGGTTTTTGAAATCCAATATAATCATAACATACCGTCGGTGTCTGAGAGGCTGATCAACGAAAAATCATGTAATAAACTGTCAAATCTGTCAAACACCAATTGTGTTATTTGATTTGAATAACTGATCAGTTAAACAGAGCTGTCAAATTTTACTTCGACTCGTTTGCTAAATGCGATTTTGTTTTCTGATATATTATTTTCTAACCAACGTTTCAGAAACTAGAAATGGTTTGACAGAATATTATAATTTATAATACTTATTGATTTAACAATAGAATAATTCGTGTACAGTGTCCGAGAAATGTTGGTTTACAAAGATGTATTCCGAATAAATTACATATAAATGTATGTTTACTTTGTCCGAAATAACATTAGTGGTATGAAAGATAGTAAATTTGAACGAATTACAATCGAGCGTCCACTGAAAACAAAGGCCGTTGGACATTTGCGCCGACAGCGAAGTAATTCGAATAAAATTTACTCACAAAATTTCACCACTGTAAACTAGGAACAATTTACCACATCACCTTTGTCGATTAAGATATATTTTTTAAATCACTCGAGAAATAAAACGTTTTAAGTCTGGTGAAGATATTCCATTCGTTAGGGTGTAATTCAAATTTAGATTCTTTTTTCTTCAGTGTACATAGACGCTGGTATTGGAACAACTAACCCCGTAAAGCTGACGTTTGTGACCAGTGGTAACTCCCTCGAGAGGTCCTGGAAGGTTAAAGTTACTCAAATTCCCTGCAGTACTATATATAAAGGTAGGTTCAATTAATTTGGAACGAGGCACATCATGCGTGAACCGATTATACAATAGCAGCGCTGAAATTTTGTGTAATTAAGACATCGTTTTTGTACTATGTGATAATTTCTGACCGTATCGAGACGGCCTAGAATACTAACCCTTATCCCACGCTTGCAGATGCAGGGGTGTTACTCCTGAGATTAATTTCAATGCCAATTTATAGACAATATAATTCCAATGTAATTTTCATAGTCAGATGAACCCGTACTCTTGAAACTAATATCATTAACATTGGATTGAAATCGGCATTAACGCTCAATTATTTTGTAGCGCGTTACGTAAGCTATCAATGCCGCGTACATAATAGTTTATATAAAAAGTAAAATAAATATAAAATATTTAACTTTAGAACACAACAAGAATACAACAATTACAAGATGCACAAAAATGCTCAACAGTAGAGTTTATCGTTTTCCAAAACCGATCCCGATTTCGATTAATTCTAAAAATGATCACACAGACATAATATAATTTGACATTGGTATTGAATTCTAGAATAGGATATGTCAAAATCCCAGGGTAATAAAAAAATGACAAATGCCGGCTGGCTTTTTGGTAGGTCTAAACCCTAGTTATTATCTACCACCCTCTTAAGTGTCAGCCATACGATTCGTCGTGTTCTAACTGAGGACTTTAGAGTTGATTCTTTCTTCCCTATTTTCTTAAACGGTAACACATCGCTTTCAAGACATCAATGGCTCACTACTGAGCCCTAATTTATCCTCATCGAAAGGTCTGCAGCATACTTCACAGTTGCTGATTGGTGGAGGGGTTAGTGGCCAACCCAAGTGTCGGAAGTTTTTAAGCAGCCTAAAATGTTCGACTGGTATTTACGATAGCAGCCCGAACCGACGGCTTACCGTGCCATCCGAAGCACGAAAGCGCTCAAAAAAATTCTGCTACTAGTGGTCACCCATCCAGATACCAGCCCATGCTTAAGTCTGTCGATCAATTAGATTCGACGCGAGTCTCCGAGCTATAAGCGATATTTATATTTTGTTAAAATATTCAAATGCAGTAAAACATTGTCATTTGTCAGCTGATGAAGGATGTCTTCAATATTACACGGGAGTCTCGGGCCAACTTCGCTCCTTCAATTACGACCCCGTTGCTGGTCTTCAACTGAGTAACCAGGACTATGGTATCTGCATACGGATGGAAAGAAACTTTTGTGGAATACAATACAGTGCTTGCATTGATCCTGGTAAATTAAATAAAAACGTAAATTGTCTGACATTTTTATACCATTTAATCCTTTGATTATTATATTTGAGCTACATGGTTTTACGTGTAGAAAACTCTTCTTAAAAAGGTTCATTTTTGTGAAATTCCTGGTATTTAATCTTCTTACGTAACTTAATCTGAAGGATACTTATAAGTGCAAGTGATTTTTTTAATTAACAATTAACCAAAGCTTCCGTTTAAAGAAGAAGTTAATGGGAAGAATTTACTTATTAGGACGTCTAGTCTTTTAATTCAAATTTTCATTTCAGTTAACAACCGTTCACGCGCTTTTACATTGAGCGGCAATAGTAATGGTCCCGTGAATTCTATGATTGGTTCTGGAGTTGGTCCAAATAAT
This sequence comes from Carystus phorcus, assembly GCA_018248895.1. NCBI lineage: Eukaryota > Metazoa > Arthropoda > Insecta > Lepidoptera > Hesperiidae > Carystus > Carystus phorcus. The sequence continues at coordinate 6,205 of DWJN01002216.1, read as the reverse complement.
TGCGCCAATGATTGGCTACTGGTGCCATGCGCGGCGAACGTTGGCCGAATACAGCCTGCTCAGGCATTGTGTACTGATAGAATCTGCGGTGGAACGTTCTCAGCTGATCTGTCTATGCAAGCATCGGCTGTGTTGAGTAAGTTTAAGAGCTTAACATATCCTAGCAACTTTATTATTTGAAACACATGTTTTGTAGGTAACAACATAAAGTAGGTACCGATACGTGGAAAGCTTAGGTTTGAGAAAAAAATGTATCTCTAGGTATTTTCTTACAACTTTTCAAAGTCTCCATTGCCATCTACATAATATATCGTACGTCTGAAACAATTCTAAAAACACATCCAGTTTGCAACGTGTTGCTTCATTAACGGCCTCCTCGACGAAAAGAACTGTAATTCTTTCAAAGGAAGACCCTATATAGTATTCTTTTTTCTTTATAAAATCACGGGCGTATATGTAACCGCTTGTTTAAATTTCGAACGAAACATTTTTAGTTTTTTACTTTTAAATAATCCTATTTTTCAAATAAATTATAACCCGCCAGCTACCCTTACATTTTTTTTTTCGCAAAGCTTTCTGCGCTGCCTGGTACATAATTATGTTATTACAATATCTAATTTAAATAAATCGAACAATAATAGGTGCAAAATATTTGTATTGGTTAGTAAAAAATTTAGTGTAACAGAAATCATCAGTACGGTGCAATATTTGTTAATAACTTATAAATATAAGAGAAAGTTATCCCCACTCAATTTTTACATCTGATTCAACTGACACTTTTTACACAACTATAACGGCTGTTGGAATCATGTTTCATGGTTGGAATGATTCTGTACCATTCGAATGATATACTGACAGTTCGCTTTTATTTATCTTCCTCTACTGTATTTTATAACATTATGCCGAGGCTTTACGGGAATTACACGTTATATACGTACATACGAACGTACGTATGAAAATTGTGTTTACTGACATCCAGTAACCAATTTATTGTTTCTTCAGTCACATTTTAAAACAATGCTATTGGAAAACGGCGCAATGGTTACTGAACAGATAGCGTTACTGGAGTTTGACATTGAATCATTTTTTAATTTATAAAATCTTCCACATAGAAGTGTACAAATTACAAAGTTACAAGTTTTGTGGCACATCTTTTTTTTTTATTTAAATTATTTTTTATCATTATGTTTTACATTCAAATGTAGTACAAAATACTATGTGCTGTATTCATATGAAATACGTAATCAATCATTAATCGGTATTAAACAGAAATAATCTAGTCAACGATATTCTTAATTTAAATTACCATATTCACCACACCATCACAAACCACAGTGGCGCCACCGTCGATACATCCAACGCAGCATATTTAAGTATTCGTCTGATAGAGTCAACAAGAGTTACAATCACCATAAAAGCTATAAATCAATTTATATCTAACAACAGTCTACATTACATCGCATCTGTTTATTGATCGCCAGTAGGTGGGCGGTTCGGGGGGGATGATTTGTCAAAATGAACACTCACAACTACGTATTAAGGTTTATTTTCTACTAATCCGGCCCGCGCCATTTCGTAAAACCTATTCCTTATGTTCACATATTACAACGCTCCAGTAATTGCTACTGTTTTCTATCAAGAATTATTGAATTTTATATTAGCCTCATCTTATAAATATAGATGTTAGTTTTTATTTGTATATGTTATTCTTCTGGTCATGTGTTACTGAAATCTTCCTTTCGGTTGAATCGGTTTTAGTTATTTTTTGTGCTATTAAGACGAATCCAGAATGTTTTAATATAATGGTGATGTTGTTATAACTATGTAATATAATTAATTGATAATTTACACAGAATTGTCAAATTTTACCAAGAATCGTCTATTTGTCTAATCCACGTTTCAGAAACTAAAATTGATTTGACAGAGCTTCTAAGTTAAAATGTTTGTTAGTTCAACAATATTTTGCTAAGACTTTCAGAAACCAAACATAAACCAAATTCACTAGATTAATAATAAAATGTGCCCGTTAAAACCCAAACTGACACTACTATTTTAAAAATTAATAGCGGTTAATAGAATGAAAATTCCATTTTTTCAACAAACAACGTTCCTTTTATCATTTGCTATATCGTGACAGGGTATTTAAATTTAGAATTATAATTAAAACATGTTCATGTTATTAATCTACGTGACAAAATTATCAATATGAGTTCCAATTGACCACATCAGTAATTCAGTTTATGGGCTGGTTTCTCTAATGTACGGTCTCTAGAGTCCCTCACGTAATTATAATTAAATTTATACAAAAGTAGGTCAATGTCAATGCCAGCGAACACACCTAAACAATTACTCAACAAATAACTCCACCTTTCTTCACTTAGTTAACTACGTTCAGCTGTTATGTCCGATGAATTACAAATAGATCTGCTTTCATGATACTTAACATGATTGCGTATGAATAGCTAAATAAGTATCATGAAGCAGGCTTAATCTATATCTATCTATACTAATATATAAAGCTGAAGGGTTTGTTTGTTTGATTATTTGAACGGGCTAATCTCAGGAACTACTGCACCGATTTGAAAATTTCTTTTAGTGTTAGATAGTTCATTTATAGAGGAAGGCTATTGGCTATAGAACATCGCGCTGAGATGAAAAGGAGATGAGCAGCAATAAAAAATATTGCGAAAACGGTAAAATTTTGAGCTCTCCTTGCGTGCGCTGAGTAAACGGTGGAAGTTACTCAAAAATCGTGTATTACAATATTGTTCCCCTCTAAAACTTCTAAATAAAAGTCCGCGACAGCATATGTGTAGCTTTTAAGGTTAACACACTATAACAATTTTTATGGTTATAAAAATAGTTCTTAAATAATAATTTAAATGGCAAAACAACGTTTGCTGGTTCATCTAGTTAATAATAGGGACATTCGTAGGGTATCCGTGTTTTGGAGGGCACGTTAAGCCGTCGGTCCCGGTTGTTAGCAGTCGTTAAGCCATGTCGTAGGCCTTCGAGCGGTATTACAAATTCCGGTACTAGTTGGCTACTAACTCCTTCACTAATCCGCAAAGCACCGTGGTGGAGTATGCTTTAGTCCTCATCAGTGATGAGGAAAACTTCCAACACTCGCGGCCAGATTATGTAAGGTTTATCAAAGTGTTGTTGAAATAAAAGTAATGTTAATAAGAAACTCGGTCACTTTATTCGAGATTCTGTTCGACAAGATTTTTATAAGCCATTCTGAAACCGGCCGATAATCTGATTTAACTAATACAAGTAAAGAACTGACTGAAATAGAAAGTAATGATATAGAAATAGTCAATAAATAAAGGTATAATGAAATAGAAATAGTCAAGCATTAACTTATAGCTATTTACAAAAAAAAACTAGTAAAAACGAATTTAGTAAAAGATGGTCTTCCTGATCACAACATTCAAAACATAATACACAATTATATTTATATATATTTTTTTATACATATTTTCAGGTACCGTGAAACCTTTTCGACTTTGGTTTCACGCTGACAACGTTGAAGCTCCAACAGATATTGATAACAGAGGATTTTGTCTGAACTACGTGCAGCAACAGTGTACTAACAATGTTATATAAATATATTGAAAGCTAATAAATATAAATACGACGTTTTACTTTGTCTTTTTACTGACCTTCTTAAAAAATTTAGTCTAACCACCGGTTTCTCAAAGTCTTATTAAAATATTTTTGAACTAACAGCCATGTTAACTCTGTCATATCTATTCGAATTTCTACATTATTAAGTATATTTTATAAAAAACTTATATGTAAAATCGATTCGTAAACTCATTTAGCTCGAGCTAATGTACATTTATTTCCTTTACTTAAAGATATTACACTGCATTCATAATCGTTTAGTAGCAGTAAAATAACTGTTTAGTTATATTACGGTGTGACAACACTGACAAACTGCCAAGTAACACCGATCCGATGTGTATTTAAACTATAGGGTGGACCATTAGGTGTCCACGCGATAGTATGGTAATAAATCGATAAAACCCATTTTGAGGTCAACCCAGGTTTTGAGGTTGAGTCCGGGACATAAAACGACAAGGGCTAGGCTGTAATAAGATGTCACGAGTAAGACTAGTAAAATTATATCTAATTAAGAACAAAAATCTTGGTACCTAACCTTAGTAAATTAACACGAAAAGAATATTTCTAAATTGATTTAATTGAAGTTGTAGCCCTTAAATAATTATCAAAGATCATTATACATATATACTTTTTTTTAAAGTATCCTATATCCTTTTTAATACCTATAAGAATATGTGTACAAAATTTCGTTCTAAAGTAATATAAAAATAAATAGTAATAAATGCACATGTTAAATTGCTGGGTAACATGTAAAACGCCGTTAAAAATTTCATGGTTAAGTCGATCTATGTACTCTTTCATAACGTTGAAATTTCATTAAATGCCGACCTTTAGGCAGCCTATAATGTTATAACCTGATGTAATGAAACAACAATTGATTCAAATAACCAATAGAGTAGGATACATACGAAATCTACTGTGAAACGGCTTAAGGCGGAAGGTGCTGTCAATTTAATAGTTGATAAAATACGTCGAGCATTTCCCAAAACTTAGTGGGCGCTTATGATCGCTATCCCGGTTATTATCTGACTATTAACTGACCTATTAACGAACTCCGCAGACACTGTTCTGTTCTACCCCATATATTATATTGTAAACGTCATTTCAATATCTGTAGCGGTAATATATAGTTTGGCTGACCCATTCTATGTCCATATCAGGTTTGTACTTCTGAAAACATAACTACAATTGCTAAATGTTAAGTACATTAAATTAGTTTTACTATTTCCGCATTTTAATATCTCTTATTGATTTCCTGACTCGATTCCAGCCTTAGTAACACTAGTGGCTTATGGGTAGAAGTGTCAAAATTTATATCAAAATTCCGTTACATTGAACCCAAATGTAATGTGGTGTGGAAGTTGCTAGCACTTTCTTCTACCAAGACCACTCAACGTAGGTAATTGTATAACGTTATAAAGAAACCGAAGTTCGAATAAACGATTCAATTTGATTTGATTACAGTACTAAGATTAAATTAAACATTACCAAATACTTTGGAGGGATCAGTTAGAATTAATTATCACTCAAACACATAATAAGCCTGATCATCCGAAGGATCATCCGTAAGTAGCTTAATTGCTTTTTGAAATACAAAGTAGTCTCGTTTCGCATTAGCAAACATTTACTCATAGGATTAGAGTTTGGCTTACAGAAGCAACGAGTACGGTTGAACGTGATTGTACGAAATGTTTTAATCTACTTCAGTCGCAGTGTTATAGCCAGTTTTACGCCTTATTCGGGTGCGCAATTCCTTATTCATTAACATTATATAGTTAAAAAAGCCTTAACAAAATTCTAAGCAGCATTTTGTTGATAAATGATCAACAAAGCATGTGATTCACTTGCCGATGGATACACAAGTATCTAGTTTAATATTCGTCGTTATGGTGAATTATAAAAAAATAACTAGCAGTAAGCTACAAGCTAAAAGTAAAGTAGTTTTTCTAAACCCTTGCAATATCACATCCTGAAGGCTCCGCCAAATGGGAGACCGTTACTCATTGACACATGGACACTCAATAACAAGGTATAACCAATGTATTATCGACCCAAAAATGGAGGACCTCAATAACAACCGCCGATTATTGAGAGGATGATCAACGAAAAACAAACTAATAAACTGTCAAATCTATTGACAAACGTCAATCCTGTCATTTTATTTGAATAATTAATCAGTTATTGCGATTTTGTTTTCTCTTTTATTGTTGTCTAATTAACGTTTAAGAAACTCGAATTGATTTGACAAAGCATCTAAGCTAACATGCCTGTCAGTTAAAAGATTCACCGCCAGTTTCTGAAAAGCTTATCAAAATATTATTGAACTAACGGGGAGGTTAATTTAGAAGCTCTGAAAAATCAACTCAAATTTCTGAAACGTTGATTGGGCAATAATAAATCATAAAAGGAAATAGCGTTTGACATTCGATTCGGTGTAAAATTTAACACTTCTATTTAACTGATCAATGATGAAAATCAAAAGACACGACGGACGTTTGACTTGACAGTTTATTAGTAAATTTTTCATTTTTCACCCTTTCAGAAATTGGCAGTAAGCCTTTCAGAATCCGGCCCT
>DWJN01002215.1:0-15765 GCA_018248895.1 Carystus phorcus | reverse complement strand
GTTGCAGAAAGCATGACTATTCAGAAATTATTCGCTAATCAACGTTTCAGAAACTCGAATTGACTTCATAGAACTTTTACCTTAATATACGTGTTATATGAACGAAATTTTGACAAGCCTTTCAGAAACCGGGGGTAAGTGTCGTTATGCTAACTAATAAAAGTATCCCCCAGGCTCTTAAAAAAACGTATAAGAAAATATAAAACATTTTCCACCTAGAATAGATAAATGATATGCACTAATTACGACTAATTGGTTTAAGTCACGCCACGGAATATTCATTGATGTATGTTAATATTGTAAAATGAAAGTAAATTCGTATGTTTGTTACGCCTTCATGATTTAACCACTAATTCTGTATAATATTGTCAAGAGCATAGAGAATCTTTGACTTTGATCGATCCTCTAGAATATTGGCGTTCAACTGACCGGTCGAAACGTATAAATATTTTTCTCTTCAATACGTAAACGTAAAAAAACTGCTGGATCCGGAACATTCTGACTTTAACATTAGTCATACTAAATTGATATAACATTTTTAAATGTCTCTTAAGAAAATGTTAACAAATATAAATTTGCATAAACACAAAATTATTTGTAGATAATAAATTGTACGGTTATAATAACGAAAATTTCGGGTCTTTTAGGGGTTGATCCTATTTTAGTTAAATTCACGACAGACCATAAAGTGACCTCTCAGCTTTTGGTATTTGATGATGTCTAACTACGTATTCTTATTGGGAATTCCAGAGCCGATTTGTGTGTAAGCATTTAATACATAATGTTCTTATTCTTAACTAACATAAAACGTCCGAAACATTCTTCATTTATATTTCGTTTCAATCTCCCATCACTTACCCGTGTTAATGAGTGCTAATTTTGAGATTTATTTTCCAAAAGCATTTCTGAACTCGAATATACGTACAGGATGATACCGATAACACGAATGAATCAGTGAAACAAAGCGTACTTATAAATACAGCGAATGATTCGATTGTTGAATAAACCTATCAGCGGTTAAATCGTTGAAATTTACATATGACTCATATACAACCGTTAGTTACACGTATACACGAGTATGTATTGACGAGTCATCGATTGTCTCGCGTTTATTATTTAAAAAACTATCGGTAAAGCCCCTGACATGAAGAACTTTCTCCCGCCTATTCATCGTTTACTCCGTACAGTTGCGTCAAGTATACTTCGTATAAAAATGCTGCCTCTAACTTTACTACAACATAGTAAAACACATCTTACGCAAAACTTCCTATATTTCAACACGGACGTGTCTAAAAAGCATTATGAAATCCAAAGAAATGTATAAAAAACAAACGATGAAATTAATTCAAGGACAATGTTAGACATAAACTTTATTTTGATACGAATAACCGTTACTCAATGGTTACTTAATTTTGCGAAAATAAGGCTTCCAAATTAAGAGCATAGAGCAAATTAATACTAGGTTTCGCCATTGAGATAAAAACAAGATTTATTCAAATCGAAACATAATACATATTTACATTTTTAATCTGTTACTGTGCACAGACAATACTTACTGCACCAATTAGAAAATAAATCAATTTAAAAATAAACTCGTCTAAGTGAAAACCTTCGTAGGTTCCATGTTTTATGAATACAATATAATCAACAGAAGCAAGTCATAAATGAATTTACGACTATTACATCAAATATAACATCATAACGGATATTAATGGCATTTTAATCAAAATATTATCTGATGTGGAGCTACATTTTGAAATTAACGAAAGAATTTAACTGGAATTTTAATATTTTAATAAAATTATCTTAACATAAATTAACAGTCTCAGACTATTTTATTGTTGTAACCAAATCACTTCTCTTCACGCCGTGTAGTGGGCGTTCCTGTCCTGTTTAACCTACGCGGAAAATAAATATTATCTTACGTCGTAGATTTTTCTCGCAAATAACGAAATTGAAGATAGAGCTCAAATTGAATTGTAAATTGACATTGCCCTCCATAACTAGGTCGTAAACATACGTCAACTGCCGATTGCACAAGATTATATTTTTGCCAACAATTTATAGTGAAGTCATTAATACAAGTAGGTAGGGGACTTCTCTAGGGATAGTCAGAATGATAATTCTATATTTCTAACTACAAATTTTATAAATTACATTAGTTTGGTAAAATCTTTTTACAGTCCTTGCATATGATGAAGTAGCTATGAACTAACATTTATCTTATAGATTAGTATTGATCTCCGTCGAATTCGGGCAGCCTTGATTGAAATGAGACTCGATCAAATAGGATACAGGAACCCCAATAAAACAAAACATGATCTTATTCATCAAGAATGGTCGCTATCATAATGTGTTAACATTATTAAAGAAAACCGGCCCATACAATAATATGAAAACTTTATTTTATCATGCACAATTTTAAAATTATAATACTTAAAAATTTCTCGTACAATCGACCATTGTCAACAAATCCTTGGACACACCTATTCCAACAAGATCATACACTGCGTTACAGCAATTTACATGTAAGTCCATTGCAATTGGGTTCAATATCGTACAAGCCACTACTCGAAGTTTCTCAAAGGTAAACTACGAACCGTGCCAATGCAATCAGAATAAAGTACTAGAAACGACATGTCGACTGCTTATCTCCAGGGTCGGTGAGCTGGAGAATCTAAATGTCAAATACAAAGGCGGACTGACAGCCGGTTTCTGAAAGGCTGATCAACGAAAAAATTAAGCAAATCACTGTCAAATCTATTGTCAAACGTCAATTGGGTTGCAGAGAGCATAATTATTCAGAAATTATTCGCTAATCAACGTTTCAGAAACTCGAATTGGCTCCATAAAACTTCCACGTTAGTATGCGTGTTATATGAACGAAATTTTGACAAGCCTTTCAGAAACTGGCGGTAAATGATTCGTTGCACCTAGGAGCTTAACAGGCAGTATTTCATTTTTCCTCCTTTCTCTCTTCCGTTTCTTTCTTTTCTTTTTTCGCCGACAACACATTGCTGATATCTTATGTTTCTGGTATTCATGGATAGCGAAGACCACTTATCATTACGTGGCTGTCGGCTTGTTTTTCGGGTGTTTACATAAAAACAAGAGGTTGACTTTTTTATAACAATTTTATTAAGTATTAAACAATTCGATTGTGTATTACACATTTTGACAACCCTTAATATTTGTCTCCCAAATTGTTTTCTTCTTCGGTCCATACTCAAAAGATTCAATGAATATGAAATTTGTCGATATCGCATAATTCACTAACATTGAACGGACAACGGTGTTACGAAACTGATAAATTTCATATACTATTATGTATACACTTATTACGTTTGTTAACTCAATAACGAGCTGGCGAGATACGTCATTCTAGGTAGTCACTGTTACCCATGTTGACCAGTAACTGAAATGGCATCACTAATGCGGTGTAGGCCATGAAGGAAGAGAAGAAAAAATATGGGTTAAGAAAAGAAACTTCTAAAAAAGCTAAACAGTGATTAATATATTGAAAATAGTGTTACTATTACTAAAACGATTTTTGACATGTGCCACTTCACCTCTTATCTTCTAATCTTCTCCTTAAATTTGTCTACTACTTATGGTACATATTTGTGAGACCAAGACCCGGCTATCCTCTAACAAAAATGCTGGCTGAGTTGTTATTTGTGCCAGATTTTTCACTCCTCCATTCGCATAAGTCAAAAGGGATGCAAAGATTTCGCTTTACGTAGATTACATTAATTAACTAAATCATAGAACTACCAAATATCATCTCATGGAACTATAAATGTGGATTTGCCTTAAGAAAATAGTAGCTTGGTAAAAAATAGAAAAGAAATTTCCAGTAGCCAGCATTCGTCTCGAATGTCCAGTCTGATGTCTGGAGTGACGTTTGTTCACTGTGATTACTAGCCGGGCGCAACTGAGCGGGGACGTAGGGGTAACTTGAACACTATATAATTAAAAATAAAAAATTGTAAGAATTGTCTTGGTTGGATGTTGGATGGTTGGATGTTGATGTTGCCAATGGTTATATTATGAGAAATGTAGTCTGCCTAGCTTAGATACCATGCTAAACTTTTTGACGTGCTCCAGATGGTAACTTCAGAGCCAGTATTTTCTTTGATAATTTTTTTTTGGGTCAGCAACGATCGGTGTTACTGTTAGTCGTTCATAGCTGACGGTGAGCCACCCTCAGGTAGCTCGTCTACTCCTTTGCCGGTTGGTTACATACATATTATATGTATAACTATATCTTTTTTTATTTTATCGTCTTGTACTCTCAATATAATATTATTAGCGCAAATTACTGGAGGTGTATGGCCATCAATGGACGTGAAAAGACGGACGGCACGGTTTTGAAATCAATTTATATTTATATATAGATATTTCAACACAGTTACTGGATGCGGAATAGTTCAATACAATGATTTCAGGAAAAATGCATTTAAATTTTCATAAATTAAGAGTAATTCAAATCGTAATGACATGCTAATGAAGTGAACACCACTTGAGGAATTCGACGTAACACTTGTATATATATGTATATGATTAGATAGGTATATTTAGTACCTAAACTAAAAAATTAAATTGTAGAATGGTAGATACCAATACAAATAGATAAAAATCAGAGGAGATAAAAATCTAATTTATAACACTAAATTACGCCTTACTAAATTACAAATAGTCTGTCTAACCCCATTGTACCCAGTATTCCTGAGAGTTTACGCAGTAATATGATTGCTTTGTACCCATTACATGCTACGGTAAGCTTACACATACGACTAGAGAAAGTATAAATCATGGATTCTTTTGGAAAATATCCATTTTCACTTAAGGTTCACTGGTATTAAAAACGGGGAAAGTAATTCCCATGCTAAAATGAAATTAAAAAAATCAAAATAGGTAAATAACTTGAAAGTAGATAGAAGTATACCTTGAAATTAAAAATGGAATTAAAATTATTAACTTAATAATTATCAATAAGAGATTCGTTTTAAATAAATATAAATTAAGTGAATGTTCTGAATAGGTTGTATTAGTAAACATTTACCAAGTCCAAAATAATACCATACTACATATGTATACGCAAATGTGAAAACATATATCGTCAATATATGAAGAACAATAAACAATGATGAAAATAAAACAGAGGCCTTTGGGTATTTCGTCAATTTTTAACCGTTATGTCATTGTTTCCTACAAATTTTTCCACGAACTAGCTGACCCTTCAGACTTCGTACCGCGTAGAAAATTAATGTTTTTTATTCAATTCCTGGCATTTTTATATTAACTTACCTTTTAAACCTTCCCTCGACTTCCACAAATAATTCAAGACCAAAATTAGCCAAATCGGTCCAGCTGATATTGCGAGCCTTATCATTTTCAAGGAAAACCTGTATTTTATAACGTACATTAAAGTTAGGTTAGCTAGCGAAACTTCGAATTGGCATACCATTAGTCATAAAACTGATGAAAGGCGTCTACGAGTGGGTGTTTTGATAAATATAATTGAGCTCTGACGCTCTCAATACATAAACTCGATTTCAACTGTGACATCTGCATGCGATAAACGAATCAAGATTTCATCTGAAAATAAATAATAATAATAATAATAAAACAATACCATCATCAGTTGATTTAGGAGTTTAATAAATTATAGATGCCGTTAGATGATAAGAATTCACTTATTATTGTTAAGTCAATAATATTGTTACTAGTGTCTTGCCGTGAAGACTGCCTGGTTACCTACCACTCTCTTGTTTCTGGTTGCGTTCCGATTGAAGGTCGAGAACCATTTCCTTTCTTCTTTTTTTAATGATTGATGTCCATCCGTTCGAAAATCAGGTCGAAATCGAAAAGATCGAAAAAAGTGACTTAAAAATTTCTTTTTATTTATCTTAACAATCCGCGTGGCGTAATGGTTACCACGCCGGACCGCCGCGCCGTACGGAGGGCCCTGGGTTCGATTCCCAGCGAGGTAGAAATTTGAATGACGAGATTAAATTTCTGTTCTCGGTCTGGGTGTGTATGTCTTTCTGTGTTGTCCATGGCACCCACGACGGGTATCCTAGTGTGTTGCTATGACAATACAAAGAAAATATAATAATGTGAATCTTAATAAAAATAATTGTCAAAAAGCCAGGTTGTAATGTCTAATTTAAATGTCTAATAGGGATATTCTTTAAATGTATCTGAGAGTTTATTAAATATTTTAATGGCTATCATATAGCTATTGTTTTATTAATAATTAGTAAAAGCGTTCCGAGTAAAGGAGTTACGATTGTTATAATTATTTGGGGTTCATTCGGAGTGTCGAAGATACAGTTGTTAGCTGCAGCGACAACTGGGTGCAGCCTTCCTCTCGCTGTGCATGAACCTGGAGGTCACTTAAGTATCCTTTTAATCCCAATTAATATTCCCGTTTGATAATTGGTATAGTAAATAAATAATTGTCCTCCCTTAGGAACCCCAATCCCTTTACTGTACGGACCGACTGTGACTTCTCAGCATATACATATATGTATAGAAGATGGAGCACTAGGTAAGTCGCTAGCCAATAGTCTAATTATTTGAATAGCCGTATATTATGTATATCGAATTATTAGGAGCCTGTTTTTTGAGTAATATCATGGGGTCGATCGATCCTCTTTGTACCATACAGCTATTATTAGACGTCAGTGCCAGCTTTAACTATAAGCTGTTTATAAGGTTTAAATGTATTATTTCTAATCTTGGTCTGGGTGTGTCCCCATGTCTTTCTGTATTGTCAACAGCAGTATTACACATGGCAGCCTATTGTGGGGATGTGTAGCGTTATTTGTTTATTTAATTTTAATATTACTTTGCAGATGAAATTGCGGAGTTTATTGGACAATACGATCAAAACACAACATTAAAAACCGATTACGTTTGAAGAGCTGTCATGTATAAAACTGGTGAATAAATCATTGAGTAGAACGCAGTTTCACAACGACGGAACTCCGATCAAAAACAAAGTTTATGGGGCACGATATTGCAAGGAACTTAGTTTATTAGAAGTGACTATACGTATTTATGTGTAATATTATGACAACGAAACTTGTAATCTAATTATTTTACTTCCATTTCTTTTAATATCTGCTTCCATTTTTCTAAATACGTAAAACTAATATAACCTAAAAGAATTACTTAAAAAGTATTTCTTAGTCTGTAAGTTTTATTTTTCTTCATTTTATTTTTTTTATCCAAAGCTAAATAAATTATAAAACTCAAAGGTGACTGACTGACATAGTGATCTATCAACGCACAGCCCAAACAATTGGACGGATCGGGCTGAAGTTTGGCATGCAGATAGATGTTATGACGTAGGCATCCGCTAAAAAAGGAATTACATCAATTCTACTCCCAAGGCGATAAAATAAGGGATGAAAGTTTATTAATGCGAGCAAAGCTGCGGGCAAAAGCTAGTTAATTATAAGCTAATACTGGACCACAGCCTCACCTTAATAATTAATATACCTTATATAATTACCCTCCTTGGCATCCCATGCTCTCTCTTATCCGTCTATCTCTATCTATTATGTTTTTATTTAAACACTATTTTTACCTACCGCTAATTTTTTAACAGTACTTTTTGTATACACCTTTTATTTCTTCCAGACATCATTTTTATTTTGCCTATTGTGTCTGGCATAAATCACTTGTTAGCAGTAAAACATTATATTGTGCTTATAATTAACCAGTATTTCTAATGAATAATTCTGTAATGTACAAACAATAAAAAGTTTAAACTAAAAATAGTACAATAATGAAAAGCATCTAAAGAAAACCTAAAATTTTTTCGACGGTTGCTTTCTCATACATGTTTTAGAATAAAGCTCCATTAAACTCTGTGGAGTACACGAAAATTGGGACAGTTCTCTATAACAATCAATATAATGAGGGACTGAATTGGATTTCAGACATCATTCCACTTTCAACATACCTTTTAATTTGCTTACTTATTTTGATGATAATGTCACAAATCATGAAGTGTATTGAGAAAATGCGTACATTTTGAATTTTAAAGGGTTACAATAGGTGTAGTAACTTATTATTGTAATACTATTGATATGAAGAATTTGAATGAAAGAACGTGATTCGTTCTAATCATAAAACAGCATTTCCACATAGATACCACATACCGCGTTATAAAATCTATGGCGTATCAAAATAGCCGATACGCGCGTGGGATATTTCGGAACGCCTTTGATATGTCGGCAGTGAAGTGTTGATATGATGCATACCAAAGATTTAAATCTTCGGAAAGACCCTATAAAACCGTAAGTAAATATCTATTTATAACTTCTTTTATTCATACAAAATGAATGAAGTTTCATTCATTTATGACAATGCTATTAGTAGAGGAACTCGGAAAATAGGTCATTAATCTAGCTTGGATCTTGGATTTTTTTATGAGATAGTATTTTAATACAAAATTATTTTTATTTTGATTCATGAGAGCCTCTTGCACCAGTTCATATCAGGGGCTATTGCATGATTACTGGCCATCTTGAAGTGTAGTAAATGTAGTAGGACGTAACTTAACAGTAAAATTGCCAATTTTGCAACTGATCCATACGAGTTCAACTTTGACCACGATCCTTGCAACTGGGTTGAAATACATAATCGAATTTTCAATGAAAGAAATAATAAACGACTTCAACTAATTACGCCGAATTTCATTCAGATTCAGAAGTCAATCAAATACGCATTATTACTGTTATTAGGGATAATCCAAAAACTATTCGTCAGATCTCGCTCAAATTTACCACCAAAATGGGACCACATTACAAACACCGGCGTCTTCTTTTCTTTTTGAAAATAAATTCAAACATTTTTTTAAATATTTTAATTATAGCTGACACTTGACATACACTAATGATAGATAAGCCTATCAACTTTACGTCTAATATCGGTAAAACAATAAAAAGAATACAGAGATCGTGAGTACCCGCTATAATTAAAATGTTGATTGTCCGCGATGAAAATAGTTTAAAATCATTTTTTTAAATATTTAAAACCAAACCAACGCTCCAGAAATTTAAAGTTTAAGGAATCTCTCAAAACTAGATACTAAAACAATCAATACTTAAGATTTAAAAATTAAATCTTCGCGCTCACTAAACATTTTAATTTAGCATAACCATAATCCATGTACCTGGGTGGAAATAGCGGTATTCAAAAAAATTCAAAATTTATTTATTTATCCAAAATAACAATTTACACAATGTCACTGGGACCCACTTGTTAAGCAATATAGAAAACCTGTGTTAGGGGGCGTCGCTCTTCCATTATACATACAAACAGGACAAAAAGTTTGGTTTAACACAATGCACTTTAATATAATCGTCAGTTACCGTTTACATTTAAAATGTCTATACCTATTTAAATAAAGTTCATGGGTCCCTTATAATGAAAATACTACAAAATTTCCCTTAGTATTAGGGACGGAATATACCAGAATTGATCCAGTATCTTACAATTTTCCTAAAGTTTCAGTTAAAATCTAATAGCGTATCGCTTTCGAGTTAAATACGATAAAATACGACAACGAAAAATATTTTTCTTGCAACAATTATTGCTTTAGGTTTCTTCAATATATTGTAGAAAGGTCGACTCTATCGTACAATTATATAAATGGATTTTCCTTGCTTTCTCTGGCATGCGAGCCATTTCTATTAATTTCACTCTATTTTCCAACTCTATTGAAAGTTCCATAGAATGAGAAATTAAATAGACTTTCACACTGTAATATAACGAGCTGTATGACACGCTGGTCATATTGGAACATGCTTCGAAGGGTCCTGGGTTCGATTACCGGCGAGGCAGAAGTTTGAACGAAGACTTTATATGTATGTTCTCGGTTTGGTTGTGTTTGTCCGTTTCTTTGTGTGTCATCCATGGTACCTACGATATAGTAAATTTTTGTGTCTTTGTGTGCAAGTTTGCAAAGTCTATATGTATGATGACTAAGATCAATTTTATGACATTAAATAAACAGACGAAATGTCTGATGGTAAGATGTCACCGACTAAAGGTCTAACTGAACCCATTAAAAGAATCGGAGGATCTGCTATTTTCCAGGTCCCCAACACTACAATCGAAATGAGTAAAAAACATTTCGAAGTGTAATTTAGAATGAGTAGTGGCTCCCAGACCAGTAAAGCCTTTATTAATGTAAAGAAGCACTCACGATTTGCGATTTTCGACCCAGTTACATGAATCAAGGATCATATAGAAACCGTGAACACCTGTTTGTGAAAACGTTTAGTGTACGCGATGGTACAGGTTTATAATTGTTAGTAATTAATGTATGTTTAAGTATCATCAGAATTAAACTGGGTGGTACAGAACTCAGTGATATCTAATAAAAGATGACTGCATAGCTTCTTCGAAATCTTCAATGCCAGTTTCAAGGTTAAGTTCCTACTTAACCTTGCATTAATGTTTTATTCATTTAGGAATCCCTTCCTACCCATTAAAACCTCCTTGGCAGCCATTCAGTGGACAACAGTGGCGTCATAGCCTAGTCGAGGGTAAGAGAACCTTTATGTATAAACGTTACATGCTATACCAACATTGAACTCAGCATCACAGCCGTCTTAAGATCCTATAAATAAATAAATACCTACTTCACTTTTGTCTCATTACATTATGAATTTTGTGATCGATGACGTGCCCAAAATATTATGTCGCACCATCAATGTCACGTATGCTATTGGTTTGTCATCCTTGGCCTAATCCGTTGTTCAGAATAATGTACCACGATCAGAGGGAGTTAGATTGGATGTCACATGCATGGAGCCTGATTTTATACATGAAAACTTTTTGACAAAAAGTAAGCAGATAGTTATGGTGAATACTGAATAGTGGATAGTATGTTATACACTTTACACTTTTTACACTTAATGTTTATAGTTGTTTGGCAAACGGTATGAGTACAAAAATAATTACGATAGAGTAATTTAACTCAAATCAAATGTTCTCTTTTTATTACTCTACTCTATCCTTTCTGATTGTTGTGAATTCTGTGGTACACTCAACTTTAGCAAATGTCAGTTGAGCTTGGGTATTCGATGGACAAAACATAAACATATTGGTTCATTGTTTATTTTATTAGTTTTTATGTTTTCTACCCAGATCGACGTAAAAATTAAAAGTGAAATCGTAAAACCTAAAGGCATTTTCTTACTAACCCGATTAAATACAAATGTAGATATTTTATTCAATTTTTGTGTAAAATTGGTAGATAAGACACACACACAAAGCCTGCCAAATACAGCACCAGCACTAAACGCCCGATTTTATATTTAGAGAAAAATAGTGACATTATTAGTAACTAGCAGACCCGGCTAATCAATCCAATAGTCAATGAATGGTTCACATAATTTGACACAACTTCTTTATTTGTTAACCAATTTCAATGAAAAAGACACTACTAGTAAGTTAAGCCCATCAAAATATAATCATGAAAACTGCATTCAAATCGGATAAGCCGTTTCTGAAATTAACGTCCACAAACATACAGACAGACAAAATAATGACATTGTAATAGGTAATTTATAGGTACTTTATGTGCCATCCCAAACATACTTTTAGTCAATATGAAATGTATAGGCCTTGAAAACATTACAATAATTATTCATATCAATAAACTGTATTGATACTACTAACAAATCGACTTGGCTATTGGCCAAATGGACAAACACCCTTATGTAAATCTGCGAAGCTGGAACATTTAATGGCACTTTACGGATTAATAGCTAAAGTAATTTACAGTGCAATCTGTTCTATTGCACTTTTAATCTTTATAAATGGCTAATAAAAAACTGTCTGTAAACAAGATGTTATTGTTGTTTCAAAAAGCAGCATCATGGAATTCTACCTGGTCTTAAACGAGCATTGCATCTATTGAAAGTTTTATTTTATTAGTTTTAATGATCGTTCTTCTTATTGTTTCTTCATTATCCTTACCTCTCGCTTGGATTCTTCTTTTTCATTCTTCTGATTTCGTTAATTAGATTACTTTCTAACTAAAATAAAGAGTAAACTTATTCCTTTTTCATGGCCTGCGTCTTAATCGAACCACACTCTTATAATTTTTCTTTTATCATATTTCTGCTTAATTAAAAAAAAAGATAATTTCTCCTGCCGTTTTAATTCGTCTGTGCTCGTTATCATGTCTTTCTTTTATCTTCTTCTTTAGACAGACAGGCAGCCTCTCAATCGAAAAATGATTTATGAAAGAAAAAATGAGATTAATACACAAAATAGAATTCTTGCTGAACTTTACTTCTTAAGTGTGCTTCTACTACAGAAAAAAACGCAAAATTTCTTTTGTACGAATAATACAGAATAATTTGAAAGCATTTTCCCTCGATATCTCAATGAAAATCTTCAGTGAAGTTCTATGAAAAGGCGTAATAAATAACAAACGTTCTATCTCGAGCGATGAGCGTACATTGTACGCAAATGTTAAAATCATATAACCTTAAACGGAGTTGACAAACAATTTAATGACAGGCATATCAAACCTGGTAGATATTTAATTACTACTTTAAAAGAATGAATACACTACAGCCTTGGATATTTGTAAGAATAATTAAGCTAATTTCGATTCACAATTGCAGTTAAAAATCCATTTTGTATGATCTATTCTATAGTGTTCAAGTTTAACTCTTACATTCGTGCAGCTAAATGTATGTTAAATATTATTTCTTTCTTTCTACGTATTTTTAATAGCTTAAGGTTCTGTTGCATAAATAGCTTTATTAAGATTTATGTTGTATCTATTTTAATTGACCTCGAAATTGAGGGGGTTCTCAATTCGACTGTATTTCTTTACAAATGATTTGTTATTTTTGATGTGAATTTATTTGTATTACATTACACTAGATGACGCAGCAAACAATGTTTTTCCATATAAATGATCACTGTAGAACTATTTTTATACTCATAAAAATGGTTATAGTGGGTTAACCTTAACGGCTAGACATAATGCTGTCGGGGACTTTTATTTAGAACTTTTAGAGGGGAACAATTATGTAATACATGATTTTTGTGTAACTTTCACCGTTTACTTAGCGCACTCAAGGAAAGTTCAAATTTTTTTCCGTTCTCGCAATATTTTTAATTGCTGCTCAACTCTTATTCATCTTAACGTGACGTTATATAGCCTATAGCCTGCCTCCATGAATGGACTACCTTACACTAAAATAATTTTTCAAATCGGTCCAATAGTTGCTGAGATTAATGTGTTCAAATAATCAAACAAACAAACAAACTCTTCAGCTTTATATTATTATTAGTATTAGTATAGATGTTCTATTTAATCGCTAATCTTCAGTCGCTAGCGCAGTGACTAAGAAGTAATAAAAATATGAAAGTCAGCTGTATTGGCGTTAAGTAATTTTCTTTTCAGCACCAGAGATATTTCTTGAATAGTTGTGGCGTTTTAGACTCTGGTACCAGGGTATAGAGTTTGAATTTGACTGTGAAACAGATTACAGTTGATTTGATGCGTATTATGATTAATCTTAACAATTACAACGTTCTTTAACCAATGGTCTTCTAAGTTTTTTATCCCTTGTAAATTCTGAACCTCATGATATTTTGCATAATAATGTAGCCCTTGCAATTCTGGCACATATTTATTTTTATATATACGGCCTGCGTGGCGTAATAGTCACCATGCCGGACCGACATTCGAAGGGTCCTGGGTTCAATTCCCAGTTAGGCAGAATTTGAACGGTGAGTTTCTGATCATGGTCTGGGTGTGTGTAATTGTCTTTGTGTATTGTCCATGGTATCCACGACACGGGGTATCCTAGTGTGGGGCTATGAGCATGTGGCGTTATTTATTTATTTATAATTCTACAATTAAAAAAAGTAGTATTAAAGTAGTATATAATGGAAATGAACAGACGAGCTACATCGTTGATGAAGACTTCAAAAAAGTAGAAAGTTTTCAATTTCTCTGTATTTTTTTAATACCTTTTTACTGGCTGCAGTAACATTGAATGATGAATTTTTATATACAAAAGCTGGTGTTTGTCACGTATTTTAATTTTAAGGGACATCTGACGAATAGTTTTTGAGTAACTTGATGCGTATGACTTCTGTATTGGATTTTCTTTTGACCACTGACAAAGCCCTTGGGTTGCTACTTACAAATACTAAAATGCTCAATATATCTTATTTGAACTTGTCTTATTTACGTATCAAATTTCCCTGTATACTCAAGCGTCTTACTGACAACAGAATTTAAATTAAATAGCTCGTTTGCATGTTGTTCAACTTCGGTCCCGGTTTATAAGCCTAAAGGTTCTGCTTAATTCACAAACTTGGCACAAAGTCCCAAGTTGCGTGGGAGATTCGTCTAATTTGTTGGACGAAGTGTTTAGTATTGTGCTACGAAGCGTTCATAGTCCATCGGTTAGATTGTAATTGATGGATTAAGTTATGCAAACTCCGGCATTTTATGTAGTTGAGTGACCTTTAGGGGCCAAATTTTAGAAGCAATTAACTCGTTAATTTATGTGACTAGACAACAAGCGTGCAGTGAACTTAGTTGTTGGCGTGGTCACTATTATACAAAGACATTACCACTGGCAACACTATAACAGTCAGGTACCACCCAAGCGTTACCGGTCAAGAAATAAAAGAAGATATAAGTATTTTCTTGATTCTCATTTCTCTTGGCTGACAACACGTATTTAATTCGTTTCGTTTTACTGGTATACAAGGGCGATTGTGATAACACAATGACGAGGTTACCCTGCTTTTTTTAAGCTATTTACTTTAAAAAAGGAATGGCTCTCAGATGACAGGTGACTCGAGGAAAAGCTTGGTAAATAGATAAGGCTTTATGTAAAGAGCATACGAAACTATGATCTCAGATATATAGTTACCTAATACCTAACAGTGGAAAAGAAATGTTCCAAATTATCATTACAGTAATTCGTATAGTAAATACGTTTATTTTAAATCAGTTTGAATATAAATCACTGAAAGAATTTTAGTTTGTAAAGAAATGGTTTTTTAAGGTAAACGTTAGAGTTAAGATAAAAATATGGGAAGTAGCGTAATCTAAAAATTTTTAAAATATAAATTAATTTGGACGTCCCACGATTTTATTTTTTTACAATAGAAATATTAAATTAAAAACAATTGTTTCTTGAACTTGAAATTTGCCATAGCATATTTTATTTATCACTTTCTTGTGATACCCATAATGAGGACATTGTAAAAAATATATGTATTCCGCCATTTCGTAGCGGCAGCCATCTTGAATTTACAATGGTACTGAATATATTAAATTGTCATAAGAACTAAAAGTATTAATTACCAAATATCAAAAGAATCAGTTAACAGAAAGGAGGTAAAATTTCAAGTATTAGATTTGACCCAAACGAAAAAACAAACAAGGCTAAATAAAACAGTTTAATAATAATAATAAAATATCTAGTCTCGACTCATATAACCATAAAACAAAATTATGCAGCTTCCGAAATTGTCAGTTTTATAGCAGGGTTTGATACACTTGGTAATTCAGTATACTTTTATGACGTTATCATAAAGCCTTGTGACTTGCGCAATACATTTTAATCTATAAATACGGTCTGAATACAATATAATTTAGGAACGTCACTTTAATTTAATTTCCTTGTGTAACATTTATTCATTTATTCTTTATTGGACCTCGAAAAAGTGGTACATAGGCGAAGTTAA
>DWJN01002214.1:0-15766 GCA_018248895.1 Carystus phorcus | reverse complement strand
ATTTCATACTCCTCCGTCCGCGCAATTTTCGTAAAAAGGGGTTCAAAGTTTTTGCTTCACGTATTAATATATAGATTCAGCGTTAATAATAATAATTACTAAATATAAATAAAGCCGTAACAACTGCGGCGAAGTTACGTGAATCTACAGCCACCGTGACCGAGGAGAAACATTCCCGCGAAACTCCAAGTCACCTTCACAAATAAACAAGTCACGTTGGTGACAAATGTACAAAGTTGCATTAACATTAATAGGACATTAAACTCACTGTATTATTAATTATGTATTTTCATATTTCTTCTTGCTTTACTGTATTCGAATTCTACTTGATAAAATAATAATGGTCCTATTTAGGGGCAGCCTCTTGTGTAGCTTCCAATCTCATGCCGGCTGACCAGGTTGCTTTAAAAGGCAATAGAAACCAGCTCATTTAGTGATAGGTTTTCGTTTGAGCATTATATAGTATTCTCAACTTACTAATATTATTTATGATATTATTATTTTCACGTGAAGTCTGCTAAGCTACCGCCATCTTGTGTGAGTTAGCCGCCAAACAATTCGTCGTGTTCGTAATAATTTGAGAGTCAATAGTTTCTCTGTTTAATCTTCTTTCTTAGCCGTGAACGCATCAGTGATGGAATTGATTTTGATGTTCATAGGTGACGGTGAACACTTGCTATCATATGGCGCGGTCGACTAGTTAGTAGACTAATTACGTAACATAAAAATATTTGTTGTTCGCATTGATCCTAAGCTATCGACAAAGTTAAACAAAGGCTGGCGGTCGGTACCTGTATGGGAGACCGCTAGTGGCAAAAATTCCTTGTGCGTTTCTGTGCTTCGGAGGGCACGTTAAGCCGTCGGTCCCGGTTGTTATCGTCGGTAGCAGTCGTAAAGCCATGTCGGAGGCCTTCAGGCCGTTTAAACTTCCGATACTTGGGTTGGCCACTAACCGTTCCATCAATCTGCACTGGAGCAGCATGGTGGAGTACCTCCTCAATGATGGGAAGAGATCCTCGCTCAATAGTGGGTCAATAATGGGTTAAAGGCAAGTGTTGCGTAAAATGTTTAAAAAAAGACTACACTGCATGATACTTGCGCTACTTCTTTGCATTTCAGTTACGGAAATCTACGAGGAAAAGCATTTCCATTTAATTTAAATTAAAATCGTCTACCGTCCACAAAAACGAACAACGAAATAGCGGTGCATCGTCTCATTTATCGACGCTCCTTTGAGATTTTTTTCCTTGAATCCTGAATATATCTTCTATAATAAAACTGTCAATGACTGATATCTGTACAAGTTATTTTAGAAAGACTTAAGGTAACCATACAGGGTATAGGTATTTATTAACGTACTAGGATGCATAAAAATTATTTTAGAACTTTTGTCTTTTGACTATGCAATTATTTCCGTCAATCTTAAGAGCAGCTCAACTCAGATGCAGTTCATTAGTATACTCTATTAAGGTGTGAGTAACATTGTACACAAAAAAAATTTTTTGGGTTTCAAACATCCCATGTAAACATGCCAAGTGTATTCGAAGGCATAGATTTTTCCGAAGCAAAGCCAGGGCGATTACTAGTCCCACATATAGGTAAATAAAAGCCAAGTCGCACACTACAAATTAAAATTACACTAGCATTGAATAAAATAACAAAACAGATATTGCAAAATCTCGGTGTTCCCTCGACGAGATCCAATAAAAACCGTCGGCCGCCATTAACGTTTTTTCTCGGCATAATGCCCTCAACGTCCACCTGTCGTCGGGGCCCTCCTTCACTTGCCTTTTATTGCCAACTACGTTTTTACGGATTCGGGCCAATGTTGCGATTTTAAATGTCGACGTCGTAAAGTAAGCAGGAAGTGGCTTAAACCGACGACCCCTCGAAAACAAGCAACGGGAACCCCTCCCGTAAACGAACACACCAGCCGATGAAAGACTTTGTAATTCAGAAATAAGAAACAAAATTAAAAGAAAACTCATGAAGACACGACTTTTCAATGATAAGAGAGTAACTAATACATAGTAACTTAGAAGAGAGCTGTTAGGTAATACTCGTACATAATAACAAATTAATGGACATCGATAATAGCCGATTTTGACCGCTCGGAAAATACTCGTTTATAGATACAGGTTAATCCATCTGTAACATTTATAACTTCGAATCGATCGAACCACTCAACCGATTGAAAATGGTCGAAGTAATCTCTCAAATAAACATTTGTACACGAATAAATCGGGGATAAACATTTATTTGTCACACAAATGTCTATTTCCTGCGAATTTGGGACACCTAGGAGTAGCGCTTTGCAAGTGGTCACTACCAACCAGCCAGTGTCATTCTGACTTGTTTGCTCGTTGCTCTGATAATTACATAAGTCATATAGAAAAAATATGGGTACGTCTATAAATAAGCTTAATCTACTTATACTAAGCTCAATCAATCAATATTCTTTATTGTACATAATAATACAGGAAACAGTATTAAAGCAATAACAGTACAATAGACGGCCTTATCACTAAAACAGCGATCTCTTCCAGGCAACCAATAACTGGGAAAAAATTAGGCCACGTGTTATGGCCTCACTCAAAGTGAAAGGTACGAAATTAATAACCCACCAATTATAATTCTGTTACTAACGCAAGTTTCTAATATGCTCCTATCACGGGATTATAATAAAGGTCTATGAACCAAAAGCCTAGATTTTCAATCAACCACCCTAACAGAAATAAAGTTTGGTGACCTTTTTCTGTACAAATAAATAAAATTGTGTCTGTTTGTAATATCAACATGACTACTTTTTATCAAACGCATGTATACGTATACACGGTACATGCATTAAAATAACATTTCCTACAATTTTTGTCTGTCTGTCTCTGTGTTTGTTTCCACTAATCTCTGGAACGACGGAACCGATTTCGACAGGATTTTCACTGGCACATAGGTGATATAATAAGGAGTAACTTAGGCTTTTATTTTAGAATGGTAAGTTATCATAACGTCTACGAACGGAACAAAAATTTTTTTGTTAAATTCCAAGCGGACAAATTCGCGGGTACACCTAGTAATCAATACGTATATACTACTATAACTAATTTTAGGAGATACATTTCGGTAATAACTGATAAATTAAAAACAGCGTATATTAAATACATTCTATGGCGTATCAATTTCAAAAGGGTCGTTATAAGGGACAAATGTTTATAATTTAAAGATTCCTATTTTATTCAAGAAACAATCACAATGGCTGTCACCTGATATGAACCGCCAGCTGACTCAATACCGCCCCATGGTCACAGTTGTTCAGCAGGTATATATTTAATTCGTTACATTAACGGTAAATAAACATGAAATGCGTTTTTAAGTTTTAAAATGACACCGTCATCTCATTTTTTGCCAACATTAGTCATCAAATGTGCTACAAAACGCTCGCAAAAGAACCTTTTATTTACCGATCGGTGTTTTTTATCAAGCATTATCAAAAGTTACCTATTCATATTGTTATTAGTCATAAGATAATTTTGTTGAAAGTATACAATCACTCGTCTCGGATCAATAAAAAGTATAGAACAGAGTTTAATAAAGACGTCTTTAATCTGATGAATAGGACGAAACGCAAGTCTACTTGCTCCAATTGGAAGCCCAAGTTAAATATTAGCAGCTGCAATTTAATCTACAAATTGCACTTTACTCGCTAGAGATAAACCTCAAATTTCTCTGTGATGGATTTACAATTTTACGCAGACACGAAACAGTTTGATATTGAGGCGAGTCGAGTACATCGCAATACAGACTATAATACAGCAAAACTATTGAAATGTGTTGCGCTGAGGGGAAAATGTGAAATGTAAATTCGAACACAGACTTTGTGAATATAAATGCACGTGAAACATTTATGAAAACATCTCATTTATATTATCCACAATAGAACTGTAATGTCCGAATTTATATTTTGATATTGTATTTTGTTTATTTGATAAGCATTGTTATAGCGACATTTTTTGGAACTTTTGTTTAATCGTTTTTATGTTGCCGTAATTCAGATGGAAATTACGCTACATGGAATTACCCATATTAAGAACACAAATATCTATTCTTGCCATCCTTGTAATAACAATAATTATTTGCTAATATACTTCTTATCTATATAATTAAGAAAAACGAACACATAACAAAAATGGAGAACATAAGACATTTTTTTTTATTGTGTGATAACAATGATTATTTAGGATTTGTAAGTGGACACGTCGCCGCAAAATATAAATAACACCTCTAGCTAAGCGAGCTTTTATTTTCTGATGCCCTTTATTCTCGTTAACTTAATAAGTTAAATATTTAGTATGTTCCCATTTGTCGATGGCTAGACTATAAATATTGTCTATGACAGTTTATGTCTATGGATAGTCGTTCTCTCGTTGTCGTGGCGTTAGCATGGCGGGAACTTGCTAATCCCAATTTATCGTTTTCTATCGTTTCATCGTGTTCGGTTATCGTGGTGAGCCTTTAGTGCAAGAGCCTTTCTTATTTAATTTATCGAGTCGAAACGAACTAATTTCTTGTTTTCGTTTATCGGGACTCATTTTATCAAAAGGATCTACGCAAGATTCAGTAATTCACCATTAAAGGGATTGGAAGAGCGATGAACTGGTGTAAGTCTGCGCAACGTCAGTTAGCTCTTTTAATTATAAAAGTAGACAAGAAGAGAGTGAGTAAACCTTTGAATGCTATCAGTCTGCCCCAAAAAATGCATCCATATTATCGTAGGGTGCTTTGACCAACAACTAAAGCACGAGGTTTGGAGAGTCCTAATTCTTTCGTTACCTCTCCGAATCACCAACATCGTAAACATTGATACAATTCTTGAGCTATAATATAGTATGTGTTATAGAAACAATGTTTATGGCGACATCACCACTGCAGCGGAATCAATGTTCTTAAAACGAAACTATTTCTAGTCAAGTCAATAATCCACGTGTTTTAAGTTTCTCTAATTTCATTACATAATTTAAATAAAATACGATGTATTGGTTATAGCTATTACATTTTATTTTCTGCCAAAAAAAAATTGTGTTATGTATTTTAACAAAACAATTGCATTGATATAGTTTTTTATATAACGTACTAGTAGAGTCCGCGAACTTCGTATCATGTTGGAACATTTGTCCCATTTTTGTAACACTTCTTATCAATGCTCAACTCCTATTGGTCATAGTGTTATATTATATAGCCTATAAACTTCCTCGGTAAGTGGACTATCCAACACAATAAGTTCAATTTAAACCATTAGTTTCAGAGATTCAACCAAACATACAAACTATTCAGCTTTATATTTATTATAACGTATTAAATAACACAAAAAATATACCTAAATATATATCAAAATATTACTATAACTATTACGTGTAATAAAAAACGATCAATAATTTCAATACATAATCTGCTATACATATTGGCAAGAATATGAACACCCTGTTTTACGACAAAGGCAGAAACTATAATTCACAACAGATAAACCAGTCAGAAACTAAGTCATATAAGTCAATAAATTATATTGGTATCAAGATAATTTCATTTAGTATCGTTTACCGATGTCAACTCGAAGCAATTATCTGTATTGTATATGAAAAGTTGATTTGTAAATTCTGTAAGAGGACAGAAGTTGTATGAATTAATTCTATTGACAAAATGTTATGTGCATCTCCTTCGACCGCTTCAAGACAGTTCAAATAAAAACCGTTAGCCTGATTTGTCAGTTATGCGAGTTAATTGTAAGCGCTGAAAATGTTTTCGCTACGAACTTTAAACAAAAACTTCACTTCTTACATCAAAAAAAAAATGCAAGCCCAATTATCACCAGATTTCGCTGTCTTCAACTTAATTGTATGACAATATTGCACCTACATACATATTTTAAATAGCTGTCTGATAGAAAACACGTTATTGGAAAACAACAAATAAACATTGCTAAATTTATACATTTTACAAAAACACAGATTATTCGACTGTTTTCTTAATAAAAAAAACGAGATTATTCAATCATTCTATGATTCCTAGAAACTTTTTTATCACATACTCCTTTTAGTAATACTAAAGGTATATTACAACGTCCATACGGCACCGGCTGTATATAATGTACGCAACGTCTG
Organism: Carystus phorcus; assembly: GCA_018248895.1. NCBI lineage: Eukaryota > Metazoa > Arthropoda > Insecta > Lepidoptera > Hesperiidae > Carystus > Carystus phorcus. Next base: position 9,614 of record DWJN01002214.1, on the reverse strand, counting down.
TTCGTTCTGTCCGAGCATCGGCATGGAGCGCCACCCCGCGCCACCGCGGCCCACCGGCTCCCCGAGCCGACGTCAGACCCATTGATCGTGCTGACGTCACGCGGCACTGCAGCGGCCCCGCTCAATCGCTCGCCTCGCGTTCTGCGTGCGAGCCGCCCCATACTATACTTAGTAACCCGGCTAAAATGTCGGCTTAACTTACTGTTTACTGAAATTTCTACTCAAATAGTGATTTGCAGTAAACCAATTGTTAAGTCCACCTTTTGTTTTAATACAATTGTGGGGCACAAAAAATATAAATAAATAAAGTTACCCAAAGATGAAAGTTAGTAAAATTATAGAATAATCGAAAACGAAAAATCAGAATACATTATTATGGCCGGTTGTAGAGTACATGAGTACTAATGCAAAATTCAAAACACTAAAAAGCACGTGCTACAGATAATTTGTAAATATGTAGGTGAAAACACATTGAAACGACTAACATTTGTAACAGAAGTAATAACTATAGTCAGGCATAACTTATAATTAAAAAAAATCACTAGATATTTTATGGTTAATAAATGGTCAAACAGTTAAAATCCCTACCACCTACAAAATTCCATGAAATAAAATAAAAATTATTACCTCCGTGAAAGAAACGTTTTTTTATTATTGATTAACCATGATGTCTTCCTTAATTATGTGATACCACTCGTAAAAAAGGAAATTCCACAGAACGGAAGAGAATATCAGACACTATACACGCAAGAGAGAAAATTCCTTGCCTTGTCTTGTTCGAATTCTCGTTCAACGACTTATTTTTTATTTGACACTCGTAACCTGACCTCGTTTCTCTTCCTGGAACCTCTACCTTTCCTCAGGCATTAAGTACATACATATATGTACATTTATATGTACTTATCCAAAAATATTTGACGTTATAGCTATATTTATAAAAACCTATATGAAATAAATGAAGTTTTGAGTTTTCTAAATATCGTAATTGTATTATAGACCTTCCCCGAATGATAAAAGTTTCATGCTCACACAGGTAATCGCTTTATAATTTTTGCAATTAATGAGGTGACTTATGAAGTGCCAAAGGCAAAATATAAGCGATAGTTCACTCAATTATATTAATTAATGTTTCGAGTGTTACCTTTAACAGGTTTGAAAATTGTACTAAATATTCAAATAATTAAAATTTCATTCTCAAAAATTACCATAGACAATTTAATTTAATTTTGGATTCCCCACAAACAATTGAATTAAATGTTTACTGCAACTTAGATTCATAAAATTATATTAAACTACAATTTTATTGACAAAATTACTCGGCTTTTGAGTATAGTTTCCGATGTTCTGAATATATAAAATGGTGCGGTGCGGGGCAGGGACGCCCTAACGTAGGCGTATCGAACCGCGACCGTCTCGCTCGCACATGGGCTGTCTCGCTCGCACTGCGCTATTATCTCCCCCGCTGTGTCAAGATATTTCCATAGACGCCATTCATCGCTCGCTCGTAGCGTAACACAATAAGTTGACGACGGTCGAGCGGCAACGTATGCGTTACAATGGAAGGCGGTCGACGCCATTGATTTCAGATTCAGATAGGAAGTCGACACCGGCTGTGTAAGGAAGCTGAAACGTACAGCTGGAGCGAGCGCGAAGAACTTCATACAATAATATAAAGGAACGGATTGTTGTGGACCCACAACATTCACTCGCTCATTGAGTTGTCTATGATTTACGCATAAACGAAAAAATATATATTTAATGTTTATTTACCACTTTCTAAAAAAGTTAGTAAATATCGATTGAGGATTTTAAATTTATTATTTTAATGATGCTTGGTGTAATATAATATTGAGGAATTTATTGACATATTTATTAATCATGACATTCCACATATTTAGAATTTGTAATTATTAGACTCAACTGTTTAACGTTGATACACTGATGACTAAAAAAGTATATTACCTAGCATACAAATTTTTAATCCACCATGTATAGAAAAAAAAAACTGAAAATTTTCAATTTAGTCTAACATACTGTCATTACCAATTCCATTAAGATTGCATTAGTTGGTTGAGGTAGAAACCTCTGAGAATCTATGATGAGATTAGTTTTTTTTTATATAGTTTTCATACAATATAGTCAAGCGCTAATTCCCCCATATAGTAATAGAGGTAGTACAGTAAAGAGTGCACTAATTAAATCAATGAGACACACCAAGTTAACATGTTTTACAATAATATGGTAATCAGCAATTTGTTCAAAGTGCTTATAAACAAACAGTATTATTTCAGTGATTTTCAGGGTATATAATAAGTTTTTACCATAAATATATGACACTGCTTTCATTAAAAATAAAAATATCAGTTAATGCATTAGCAGAGTGTAAAATGTATTATTATATATACATGACTGTTAGATATAGTGTTAAATACCAAAAACTCAAGATAATGTAACCCTTACGGCATGTACACAAATATTTAGGAACATCAGAAACATGTCAGACTAAGACTAAACAGCCTATCCAGCCAGTAACTGAACTCATTACTAATTAAGATAAAGTTACATTCAACAGGACTATTACACTTTTTATAATGTTCCAACACAGTTACTTTACATATAATAATGATGCAAGTTTATTTCATGTTCATTTGTGACCCATCATTATTATCCGTAATCTATACATGTATCAAAGCTGTAACTGATCACTGTCTGTCCATGACAAATATATTTAAATATTCATAATTGGAGGCCCTTAATATACGTAAGAAAACCGTAAACATTTTTTTTATTTTATCTGTTAGTCTATATGTTTGTGCACACTAATATCAGAACTGGCTTATCCGATTTGAATGCAGTTTTCAGGATTATATTCTGATAGGATTTACTTAATATTTAGTGTTTTTCATATAAATCGGTTAACAAATAAAGAAATTATGTCAATCATTCATTGACTGTTAAGAGAAACGAAGGTGGCCTGGTCACCTAGTGTTACATACATTCACCCGTGATGACTACTTAGCATCAAATTTTGATCATGATCTTCTCAGGTAATTATATAAAATTCAATGTAATCTATTGAATTTGTCTTCAAGGATTGATAACTGTATTAAACGTGAAACACTAACAACAGATTGAGTAGTAGAATTACTTGCTCTGAAAATTTAGACCTCACTCCAAACTTCATTCATAAAAAAATTATAATATTAGTCTAAGAAAGTAACTACTGCAATCAATAGTATTTATTCAAGAATCTTCTTTTTTCTCATTCTCTTCAGAATTGTCTGAACTATTTAAATTGGTAAACAGTAGCATTTACCCTTAATAACTTTTAAATATGTATAACAAACACTGGAGACTAACCGTCACTATGCTTTGGCATAAATTAAAATTGTATCGGTTTTTTAGTTTTCCAAAAATTATTTTATTTTATTTACTGTTAACATTGAGATATGTTGATTTGTTTTCAGGATTCCTGCTCCAGAAAACCAAATGTTGTCTGCATGAAATGTATTGTTCTAACTTCTCATATATATTTTTTACTAGCCTAATAGAAACTTACATTTTGCTCACTAAGAATTTTGATAAATACCAATATACTTAGATGTTTCTTTATTTTTATTGTAGTGGCTTAATACAAAATTAGTTGAAGACAATATTTTTTTCCACCCCATACAAACTTTCAACGCTTTTTTTTCTATTGCTTGCCTACATTATCACAAGAAACTTTGGTCCAGATTTCATCATTCTAGCAATGGTAATTTTGGCCCTGTGTTAATGAATCAGACATGCAAAAAAGGACTTTCTCTTCATAAACTTAGTAGTGAAGATAGTATAAAATTATATATCCTACTGTGAATGTTTTTTTATTATAATTTAATAATGTTCATATTTTTTCAACGTCACATACCAATACAAGATGACAAAAAAATTATGAATGAAATAGGTCCTTGTTCTAAAAATAATAAAACAGCTTATTATGAGTAAAGATAATTCAGTGGTTCTTACTAAATTTGATCAATTATCATCCTGGATTGCATCACCAGTTATTAGATGGGATGGGATGAAACATTTACAAATTCAGTAAAAAGCTTGATTTAAACATTATTTTCATTACATTTTGTACACAAATCTGAAGTAAGTTATTCAAGAAATAAAATAGGCTGGCTGTTTTCAAAGTACTTTCTGGTAACGTAAAGGCTTCCCATCACATTATCATTTATTTGTTATTGTATAAAAGCAGCACTCAGGGTACAATATTATCTGTCCAATAGATTAATTTTGAATGTCACACTTCGGCGCTCATGGTCTTCAGTTTTCGATTAAACTAAAATAAGCAATTTATAAACATTAATACGAAAAGCATCTGCTATGACATTTACAAGAAAACAAATATGAATATAGACGGAAATTTGAAAAGCCATTATATCTATTTCGGCACCGAAAGATACCAACACGTAAATACAACTATCACTTACCGATAGAAAGTAAACGTCCTTGCGCAAAATTTAAAACTTGAAAGACAACACACTAAAAACACAAAATTAGTATTACACTATTAATCACTACTTAACAAATAGGATTATTCAGTTCATTAATTTATATTTTTGGCGACCGCCCGACATACAATGTCGCTATACCGAATGACAGAAACAGACGAGACAAAAACGAGATGACGCTGACAGCTGCTGACGACAGTCGGCAATACCTACCTACCAAATATACAATGACATGAACTAGTGACGTAAGAAATTATTGCCATACCAATATCACTATACCTAGGTTTATTCAATCAAGATCTTGTAGATCATTAGTTATTGTTTCTATTAATTCCATAGACATAGTATACAATTAGCTTGTACATATTTTTTTTATTTATTTTGTAAGTCACGCACTTCTACTTCAACGCACTAATCTCAAAAACACGCACTGATGGTAACTGGCGATATAGTTTGAGGTGATAAAAAGCGTATTCACTCTTGATGACACCCACGTTATAATCGATTGGAAACAACGACTCATTTACATGTATGTATGATTAAGGCAGATTTCAATTTCTGTAACCACGAAAATTTCATTTAATTATTTTAAATATGTTATGCATAATATTATTAATTTAAGCGATATCTCATTTATAAATAATTTAAATCACGAATAAATAAACTGTAAAAAAATTGTCGCTTTAATTCTTTAATTATAGACGATGATACGGAATGTATAACTATTCTCTTTGGAATACATCATTTTCTTTCAATGTGTTCATACTTATTTTTATACTCTGTTTTGTACACTACTTGGCCAAATAGAGAATGTCCAAGTCAAAAACAAGTACCTATTACTCACACACGCAGTATCTGAGTATCGCAACTATCGAGCCAAGCAAGTGCCGAGTAGAATAGAAACGAATTGAATCGACGCCATTTTGTTGCAGACATAACAGTAATTTAGAGACTGGAGGATTAATTGTAATTTTTGTGTGTTATTTTTAGTTTTAAACTGTTTAAGTGTTTTTTCCACAAACTTATCTAGGTGAGTACAGTTTGTAACACTAATTTACCCAAAATGATAGCCATTCGTACGTCGGTAATCCGAATTTTTGTCATGGACGCTGCTGACTCATTTCGTGAAATTATGTATGCGTTTCAGAAACTATAATGCCGGGCGCCGGTACTTTCAAAATCTTCGTCGGGAATCTTTCCGATAAAACAACGGACGCCGATCTAAGACCGCTGTTCGAAAAGTTCGGTACGGTCGTAGAATGTGATATCGTCAGAAATTACGGTTTCGTGCACATGGAAAACGAGCAAGTCGGCCGCGAAGCCATTCAGAACCTAAACGGAGAGCTAGTTCATGGTCAAGCTATTAAAATAGAGGCGGCCAAGAGCCGCAAGGCGCCGTCGACGCCGACTACTAAAATTTTCGTGGGTAACCTAACGGACAAGACGCGCGCGCCCGAGGTCCGCGAGCTCTTTCAGAAGTACGGCACGGTGGTTGAGTGTGATATCGTTCGTAACTACGGCTTTGTACACTTGGACGCGACGGGCGACGTGAACGAAGCGATCAAAGAGCTGAACGGTATGATGGTGGATGGGCAGCCCATGAAGGTTCAAATGTCCACGAGTCGCGTGCGCCAGCGGCCCGGCATGGGCGACCCCGAGCAGTGCTACCGCTGCGGCCGCGGCGGCCACTGGTCCAAGGAGTGCCCCAAGGCGATGGGCCCCGACCGCAACGGTTTCCGCGATCGAGCGTTCGGCCGCGACCCCTACCCCCCGCCGCCGCCGCCGCCCTTCCTTCGCGATCGCATGATGGGAGGATTTGGGGTAACGCGTTCTCATTTATGTCTTATCGCCCGCCGGTTCCGTACCGCTTCCGCATCATGTAGGCCGAGCGTGGACAGCCCCCGCGGTACCTGACTCGGTTACTTCCGAAGGGTTCGGTGATGCTACAAATAATCTCTCTCATAAAACTAAAACAGTCATCTCAGCTTGTTACCGCTCCTAGACCGATATGCATGTTCCGAGACCTCTGACAGGCTGCCTCGATCGCGTCGAGGAACGGGTCGTTAACTTCATGGCTAGGGTTACTCGTTGGTGTGTGCGTTAATGTCTGAACGTGACTGACGTGGTGTTGTTGTGCAGGATCCTTACGATGGGTACTATGACCGAGCGCGCTTCGACTCCCCGCGCGAGTTGTTCGAGCGGCGCTACCCGGTCTCTTCGAGGTCGGAGCTGGGAGCGTCGCGGTCGCGCGGCGAGTTCGTGTCGCCGCCGCTGCGCCGCGAGCCGATGCCGCCCATGCCCAGCCTGCCGCCGCTGAGGACTAGCATGGGATCCATGAGGTCGTCGTATGATGCTATGTTCAACAGACGGAGTCCCCCGAGAGGACCACAAATGTCCCGGGGGTGAGATTGTCTTGTCAATGGGTTTCCCCCTTTGTTAACTTTGCACTTAGTACACCAGTATGTACTAACATTAGTATGTAGCTGTAACTGTTGGTTTTGACTTAATTTCACGTCATACACATGATTACCTTACAGTACACTCCGTCTAGTTTCCTTGTAAATAGTGTTTTCACTTCATGACTATAATGTAATTCATAAGTATTGCCTAACTTTAGTAGTACTACATCACCTGGTACTTCAATAGAAAATGTTATGTTGAGTTCTGTTAATAATGATTTTTGTTGCTACAGATTGTATGAAGACTTCAGTCGGGACACATTTGATGACAGGAGGTAATATTATTATATAAATTGACTTCATTTTTCAACAGTTCTCACCTATTACATACTGTCGCAGTAATGATATGTTTGTAAGAAGAAATGTACAAAATCATATGTACCTACAACATATTTTACACTTAACCAATTTTAATCGAATTTAGTACACCATGTCCAGTTTGATCCGACTTAAAAGATAGGATATATCTCAATTTATGGTCGCAAAATTATTTTATTGCAAATTATTTGTTTAATATCTCACAAAGAATTAGTTCCATAAGATTGTTACAGATGGCGGTGTAAGATAATTAATAAATTGACAAAATTGAGTAATTCAATTTTAGTCACAGCAATGCGTGGCTGGGATCTGTTAGGTTATATGTGAGAATATTAAAACAATTATATTTAAGCAACACATACATTTATTATGAATTTTAAATGTAAAATCATTTATTATACTTAATATATAAACAAATTTCTTTTTCCAAATATCTCTTAAAGGAAATGTATGTGCATTGTGCATAGGCCATTGGAAGGATTAAGGACAATCGAATGATATAAACAATATAAAAAAGGACGTTCATATTTTTTCATCAATATATATTTCAGCTAGAATATATCCATACCAGGAGTGAATAAGTTGAAGTTAATAAGTTGACTTGCATAAATATATATATTTTAATGCACAATAGGCATTAGGATTGTTTAATTCTAAATTTGATCTGAAAACTCAAAGCAAATGAATACACATTCAGATATAAAAAAGTGTTTATTAACATTATAATTTACAGATGAAACTTAAACTTAAAAATGGTTGCCCTGAAAAAGTGCATTTTCGATTTGTTAAGTTATTCATGCCTGTTGATAACATTAATATTATTGTTCTTAAAGCATAAAAAATATAATATAAATATTATGTAATATACATATGTATATAAATTGAACATAATGATTTTGTTTGTTGTATAACACAGGAACAAGTACATATAATCACACCTTTTTCCCTTTGAGGTAGACAGAGACCACTTCCTTCCACTTGCTACGATTCTGACATACCTCTTTGCCTTCATCAACTTTCATCACTCTTTTCATACATGCATGCTTACAGATAATACAAGATATTTCTTATGTATTTGTGTGTGTATACTGTGACTAATTTTGTTGATAATTTTATTGTTTCCAGACCGGGCATGCGCGGCCCATCGCCGTCCAGGAGGTACGCGCCCTACTGAGACTTGAAAAATGATAGATAGATATATTGCACAATTCGCCAATCATCTAGTGACCATACTTGACTGTCCAACGAATCTGATAGATGACGGACAATTTTATTGGTAAAGGTGACTGTCAGTGACTGATTTGCAATTTTTTCATAGACATAGTGTGATTGTATGGTTGGATAAAGAGAATGTATTGAGATTGAATGTAAATAAGTTAAATAAATACCATTTTATAAGTACAATTCTTGTTTCTATTAGCACTAGTTGCCTTCTCTGCTGCAGGGAGATTAATTTGAATATGCTATTGTGTAAAACTATACATTTCATCCAAAATTGATAATTTTTTGGGAGTTAGAAGCTTAATTAGAGGTTCTTTTCTCCAAATTTAAACATTGTTTATGGTAATGGTTGATACCTACTTTATTTATTTTTACCAAAAAATAGTTTCCAGATTATAACCATTTTATGGTTGCTCTTTTGATTTAAATTTGAAATAAATTGAAATCAAAAAAATTGTTAATGATATACTAACATTTTTTTCTATCTAGGTCTTAGTTTAAATTCAAAATCAATTATTCATATAGGTTTTATTTCAATACACTTATGCACGTCAATTTTTGATTCTACCACCGTTTCGGAAAGGTGCTTTTACATCGAGGAGCAGAAACTCAGAAAAAAGTGAAAATTCATTTTCCACCCCAGTCCATTATTCCAATAGACTTTAATTTATTGTTTTCACGGTGTTTCAATATTTGCTACAGTATAACAAATGTCAATCAATGTAAATAAAAAAAGACAGCATTGCATAGCTTTATAAAAATTGAAAGCATTACAGGTGATTTCAATTTGTGTAATAATTATATTTTAATCCAAAACTTTATCAATGGCCTACATATTCTTTTTTTTAGAATTAACTAACTTGAGTCAATTGTGGGTTGTGGTTGCAAACACGGAATTTGGAATTTATTGATTTGATGACAAACGAAAAAAAAGATAATTTTTAAATTTTAACTCCATATATACTATTTTTGATGAAACTTAGCATTTTATATACAATTTTAATGCCTTCCTGCCTGCCTTCAACCCATTAATAGCCCACTAATGAGCACGGGTCTCTCCTCAACACTGAGAAGGTCTAGAGCATACTCCACCACGCTGCTCCAATGCGGATTGGTGGAG
>DWJN01002213.1:0-15767 GCA_018248895.1 Carystus phorcus | reverse complement strand
AAATTTATTACGTATTTTTGTATTTTATTTGAATTTAAGAGGTTTTAAATATAGACGTCTATATTTATTGAAAAGGTATTTTTTTTCCACATTTTACTGTATATCATTTGTCGGTGTGCCAGCTTTATAAAAAAATTGAGAGCATTTTTCACGTTTTTTTGCTCTCCTGTAAAGTTGCTGTTTTTACATTACGGCTTTATTCGATTGGGGCGTCGAAATGACATGTTTACTTATTTTTACACACGGTATGTAAGCTGGTTGTAAATCGCCTCATGTTAAAAGTAAACAGCAGTTTATGTTATGTGCTCCTTGCCTAGAGCCTTATTAGTATTGTGATTTATCGTCCGTCAAATAATTTCCTTATATTTGGTTAATGAATACAAAATTTTGAAGCTAAACTTAGCTTACCTTAGTTTACCTAATTTGAACTTCATCTTCTACGCAATAAAATGGTTATTGACAGATAGTGAACTGTCTAAAGCAGTGAATCTTCTAACATAAAATTTTCTACAAAGGTATCTTATATAGTTTAAGACAGTACTTGAAAAATATTTTAAAAGGGGTAAAAGGTAAGGGTACAGGGATAATAGTAAGGTAAGGTAAAAGTATAAAAATAAATTATGTTTTCTTTTTTGAAACTGACTGCCAGAAAATTTCTCTCTTGGAAATCTAATTTCAGAGGATTCTACGTGATTGACAGAGATGTGTTCATATAACTGCAAGGTTTCTATTTCCATCGAATAAACGGAGTTTTAAAAGTCTATTGACATAAATGTTGTACGAGCTGACAGCCTCGTGGCATCGGATAAGTGTGATAACATAACAATATAACAATCCAGGCGTGAAGTGCGTGTTCCAACGACCCGCACGCGGCGCTCGGACGGGTTATCGCTCGTCTTCTGTTACTTTCCACTTATCCTTTGAACATGCTCTATCACAGTGCGACATAACGCAGAGGCGCAATTCTTTAGGAAATAATCATGATTATATCTAGAGTTATATTGATAAAAGGCGTACAAGCAAAACGACTTCCTATTTAATTAGGTAATAAATTTAACAAAATTTGTTAGTTTCTCATTGACTCAACCTAACTAGAGCCGTGTACGTTTAACGTACGTATAAGTTTGACGTATGTTAATTTGTTAGAAATAATAAGATACCATATCTAGGAAGGAGATAATTGTAGATTTCTTTCTGCTATCATAGTATAACACATAGGCAACAATGATTCTGCTAGCTTATTAACTTCACGAGACCGCAACGGATTGCCGCGTGACCGCAACACCTCGTTGCGCCTAATCAACTGAGTTAGAGCTCATACGAGTATTTGTTATTCGCGTTTCTCGATAGACTCAATATTATCGCCGCGAGACTCGATTGTATTACCATGAAATGTTACGAGTGCATGCTTGTCCACAGTCGCTATCGAATCGCCGCTTTATGGCACCGTGCAGCTTTGCCCCCTCAAACAGTTTGTAACGAAATTCTTAGCATGGTGAAGCTATTGCCGCGATCTCATCTACTGACATAGCGTTTACGTTAAATTCTATAAACAACGTTTAGTTATTAATATTATTTTAAAAAATAACTTATCTTATCATTACATGTTTTTAAACCATAAATTATCATTTCAACTTTGACCGTATTAATAAATGATTGATCAACTCATAATTATTGCAAATTACACGATCTAAACACGACTTACACATAGTATGATAATTTAATTAGTCGTTTATTGCCATACATCGGGCAATAAATTGACTACCGGTGCACTGTTATCAAATGAGTTCGAATTATTATTATTAGGTTAGGTCAGGTTAGGTTATTGGTGCTTCTACCTAACTTGACCATACCATTATCTTAATGGCACGTACTAAATAGTAGAATTTAGAGTAACCACAATATTTACATTTGTCGAGCATGCTAGTAATTCATCTTCACATCGTTTCACGAAACTTGTTATTTCACGTACCCGTAACAATTCCTAGAGTTATAATTTCATGTGTGATCGTATTTGGAATAAGTTTTTATAAATCGCAAATATAATTAATATTTTCACTGCATGTAAACATTACTTATTAAGATTTTGATTTTGTAGATAATGTTTTACGTAAATATCTGACAAAAGAGCAGACTCATTTGGGTGTTGAACAATATAATAAAATGAATCTACCATTTAAGTGGTTGCTCATGCATATTCATAAGTAACATCAGTCATCCAAAAAGGACAACCGAAAAAAGGAAGTAGGTGGCCCGCATTGGTATTTTTATTACTTAAGTATCAGCTTTTTCTGACACATTTCGATAATACATACCCATAACTTGCAATTCAAATAATTAATAGCCCACCATAGGCCATAAGCCTGGTATATCAGCAGTCGTTATTAAACCAATCGTCAAGACTTGTCGGAGGCCTTCGGTCGACGAAAAACTCCTTACAGTTGGGTTGGCCATTAACGCTTCCACCAATTCGCAGTAGAGCAGGATGGTGTAGCATGATCTAGACCTCCACAGCGTTGAGGCTAGACCCATGAACTGTGCCCGTTAAAGCCCATCTGAAGATGGAAGTAGTAGGATAGCATTCGTAAGGTTACATGAGTCAGAATCCTGAATGTAACATAAATTCTACACTTCTACCATCATTAAGTGAGTCACTAGTACCGTAGCCGGTTTGAAACGGAAGTTAAGCAATTACACCTAATAGCTACGCTGCAGGATGTGGCAGTGTTATAATTCTCTATTAACGTGATATCACGTAATACTATCTTATAACTTTCCCGTGTACGGTAAAATAAAATTAATATGCAATCATAACAATATTTTTACTAGGTACTTCGTGCGCAGTTATTATGCGTCATTTCATTCTAGGCAATTTTCGTATTTACATTGAAATAATTTAATCTTGTAGGATTTTTACCGCTTCTGGAAATGCTAATTAATACTGAAGTAATAGTGTGATTGAATTTGCGAATAGTGTTTGCAAAATTCATTTCGATCAAAACAAATATTTCGTTTAATGGTCGTTTTTCATTTGTTATAAAAAATGCAAACAAAATAAATTTCAACATATGTAGAAGACTTGACTGTATGAGTAGATTAGACTAGTCTAGTGTATGAAGAATTTAGTAAATCTGGAGATAACACACGATAAAGTTTTTAGATATATAGTGTTTTCTCATTACTTATTCGTGTATGTGTTGTGTCTTCTATTACATTTAAGTTTATTGTACAATAACAAAATGTATACATACGAATAGGTACATTAAATAAAATGAACAATTTGAAAAGCGATTTGTAAGTTAATTTTAAAACTTGTATTATCAAATGTAAATAGCAAGTAAGTACGTCAATAATGCTAATGACATCACCGATATATTAACGGATAAGAAAGAATGGAGAAGAAATTAAGAAAGTAGTCTCTTAAGTTTTCAGTAAAAACATGATGAGTCGTTAGGCGGATGAGTCAAGTCAGAAGGCGATAGCAAATAAGGCAGACTTAGCCGATAGGTAATATGTTAATTGGTTTATACTAATATTGATATAACAATTCTTACTCGAAACCCTACTGCAGCCCTAGAGTATCTACATACCCAAGTAGTGAATTAGTAGTTTTGTTTTCAGATACGTTTGTTAAATCTTGTTGTTTGAATGGCAAATGAATTCCACTATTCAGACAGTAAGTAACATGGATTACGCACGTACTCGTACAATTATGACTCATCATCAAACCAGGAATTCGTATAAATTATCACACAATGGCTAACCTTTCACATCGTAACATAAGTCTAGTCGTACGATGATATTACTTACGACTGACGCAAATCAAATTTATTTAAATAAAAATAACACTTGAAAGTGAATTAATTTCTTTGCAATGACATGTAACGGCTTAGGGGCGTGCCACAACATTTATAAGTCTCGAAGTTTCAAACAATGGAAATTAATTAACGGACTATTTAATTAATTACTCTTTGAAATTTATTCTATTTAGAACGCTTTGTTGCACCCCAGTGTCTAAACATTTCTCGAGGTCGTGTGAATGAGTTAAAACTAGTTTGACAACCTCAGTACTCTTAGACGAGATATTTTCTTAATTAGGTCGTTTCATTCTGTTTTCGCAGTTTATATTATGCTTATTATAAAGTTTATAATGCCGACAACTGAGTTAGCCTGGTCGTAATTTAAGTAGGTATAAAACGTTCCGAGTCAAAATTGATTTCCAGTGATTTTGAGTTTCTGCTTGTGCGTTTACAAATTTGTATTACAAAATCATTTCAGTTCTCGCACCATTTACTAAGTAATATTTGATTTGCAACGCAACAGTCCCAAAACTGATCAGGGATCTGTATAAGTCTCGAATATAACAAAAGGACGGCTGTAATTAATTATATAACGCAGTATGATAACGTAATTACGGCTAAGAATCCTTTTTTTAATACTTTAATAAAAAAATATGTAAATTGCCCATAAACGAGCCACTTGGTGGTAAGGAGTCGTCGTTATCACAGACATCAGAAATACCAGAATTGCTGATGCGTTGTCAGTCGAAAAAGTAATAGGTATCATGTTTCTTTCGTTTTTGGTGATGCCTTTTCAGAGTCAGAGACAGAGTCAGATCTCTGACTAATATTTGAGCGAGACAGTAACTATTTACAATGTATCTCGTCTGTATGCGATAGAATGAGGAATTGTGTGAACGATGTAGGGTAATATTCTATTATACATATATGCAGTGACAAAAATGAGAAAGGGATTTTGAGGTGGTTTTGTAATGTAGAGAGAATGGATAAAAGAAAATTAACACAGCTAATTTGTGAGGCGAAGATGAACGGGAATGTTGGAAGAGGAAGATCATGAAGTTTCACGATCAAATAGAAGACGTCCTGAAGAAAAGACATGTGAGAAGTACTCTTAATCGGCGAGAATGCATGTGAAAACTGATTTTATATGTCGGCTATTTACATTAAAGGCAAACAGGAAAGTAGTACAGCTATTGCTTCTCTGAGATTGCTGGCGTTGGGATAAAATTGGACGGTATATAATTTACAACTTACAGCTGTTCGCCATAGCCTCGTCCATTGTTTAATTGGTTGCACCACGACTAGGAGTTTTGGCTCACGAATTGGAGCCCTATACACACTTTATATTTAACGATTTCATACAGGTAAGTTGATAAAATCTTCTCATATGCTTTTTGAAATATGTAAGTCCTTTTTATGTAGGTAAGATCTTTTATAAATGGTTTCTATTTAAATCCAAACTGACAATATGACACCTAAAATAACAATATGACAATGATTCACCAAGACCAAGAATCCTATAAAGCTAGGTTAGGGATTCATTTGGTTTGGACAAACAACACAGATAATTAGTTCTTTCTTTTTTCATACTTTATTGTACGCATGAAGTATATAATTTTACATAATCATATTTCGTACTAGGCTAACCAAGATCAAGCCAACCTCTGCTGTGAGAAAAACATGTAGGGGGGCTGTGGAAGGTGTACATAAATGTTTTAAATATAGAAAATAGTGAATACAATTTAATACGAAGCGCAATATTATAACTTTTTCACTAACTACATTCTTTCACTTTTTCATAATGAGTGCTACACGATACATTGATATACCTGTCTGTCCCACAACTATGGCTGCATTTGTGAAGCGAATCAAAATGAATAATTATGTAGGTACGTTTCGATAAATATGTATGTGGCATGATTGACGTCAATGGCCTCCTTGTTGCACGTTACTGCCATTCGACTCAACGCGTATGTGTCCATCGCGCGACCCTGCGACAAACGGACGTTTACCTCACATTCTGGACCATTCCTGGACTCCACATTAATATAAATTAGCTACAATGGTTGATTCATTTATGTTAAATGAACGATAAAGAATATAAGTGTCGCATAGCTTTCAAAGTTAAGTGATCTACTTAATATCTTTGTGACATAGCTATAAAAGTTAGTACCTAATATAAATGATTTAGTTCGACGCAAAATATAAACGAGTGTATTTTTTTTTTCAAAAACACACTTAAATGGTTTGGCCGAATGCTAAACGAATAATTGCGTTGAATGACAGTTTAGTCACATTTTTTGTAAAGCGGTATGAAATCAATCGTAAAATATATTTATTTAGATATTTTTTACCAGCAGAAAATTTGAATAGTCATCATATCGATACCTGGCATTTTCTGCCACGTGTAAACTTTGGAATCAGCTACCAGCTTCGGTATTTCCACAGGGCTACGATATGGGGTCCTTCAAGAAACGGATCTATCGCTTCTTTCTGAGCCAGCTGGGTATTGATGACGCCTCTGGTGTTGCGAGTGTCCGTGGGAGACGGTGAATGCCATCGGGGTGGCCTGTCTGCTCGTTTGTTAGTTAAACGCATAAAGATACTTAACCCTTACACGCAACCTTGCCGTCAACCGGCGCCTGCTTCTGTCGCCTGGTCGGCCGGCATGGGATTGGGGCCCCGAAGTGGAAGAAATTATTTTAATTATTAGACGCAACTAGGGACTAGTGCAGGGCTAGAGTTCATCAAGGGATGTTGGCTTAGACTTACAAACAGTAAGTACAATATGCACTTCACGATATATAAAGGCAAAGAGACAGCAAGCTTATTTTTTACGTAGACTTGCATCTATCTACCGTATCTAATTTACATTTCTATAGGTTGTCATTTCAGTAGTCTCTCCTTATCTGTAAATTATTTCTTTATAAACTTCGTATCTACAAAAGTTAAGGATAAAATCACTATTATTTTTCCCCACTCAGTTTCCTGCAGGATATACATACATTTCTTGGAACGACTGCAGAATTATGTTGATAAAATACCGTTTTCTTGTAACTTCGTGGAGTTGAAAAGTACTAAATCATCATAAACATATATGTTCCAGGAATAATTGAATTTTCTGAACCACATTCATTTTATTCCAGTGAAGCTTGAATAAAAGAACGAGGGATTTTTCATCGTATGAAGTGGATTTTATGAAAAAATTCTCTGAGACTTAAGGATAATTGATATTTATTTTCCCAATTTTTTGTGTGTTATAATATACCAAATGTCGTGCTATGTTATGTCGGCTTCATTCGAATAGATCTTGACAAAAACGCGTGGTTTAAATCGCTAATTATCGGCTGAAATATTTCTGATATTGTTAGAAATTTATTTGCATTCGGTTGAGACACATTGAGACTTTTGGATATCTGCGTAAGGAACATAGATATTGCCAACAATTTTTGCTAATTTTTTTTTTATACTTTTGTTTATTTTTATTTTTACACACTAGTTTAAGGCAGGTTTCCAGGGGAGGGATTTTCGGGGGTCAATCCCATCGAAATCTTAAACAACCGACTGTAATTCTTAAAAAAAATGGGTTAATGAGCTGAATTTCCGCCCGAAACGAGTTCACTTTGTATTTTAATATACTAAAGTACTTCTATATTTTTAATAACGATCATCTGCTAATATTAAATTGTCACGTCTTTCGCACGTATACAAAATGAGTTTGATTGTCACTATTATAGCCTCCAAAGATATAATATATTAGTATTTAAGTCGATAATATACTGTATTTACGAAGTATACTAAGACCGGGCATAACTTAAATATTATTACGGCTCTATTCATAACATAAATATTTCAGTATGTTCAGTGCGGCTATGATTAGGTAATTTCCATTACATGCACGTGTTATTTTACAATAACGACGCTGGAGGCCGATAAGAGTTTTTGCAACAATAACTATGTACTTTTTACGTTCTACCTACTAAGATTACTTAACTCTAAGACATACTTTGAATTCAAAGTTTTTGGATTGGTTAACAACATATGAAAGTAAATAATACATTGCTTAATGTTATTATGAAATGTTTTTGATATATTTAGTTGTGTTCCTTGGATACATAGTTATTGCAGTTTGTTAAAACTTGTGCCTATACTCCATTCAATGATTTCAGTCTTATCATTCTTCTGAACTGGACACATCGATGATGAATCCAATGATGTAATTCAGTAATTTTATATCCGTAGTAATTTTTATATGTACAATCATTTACGATGGAATTAGGTTGATCGTGAGTAGTTATAAAAATACGTATTAAAGGATTTATTTTCAATGACGACTATGGATTTTATTGCATTTATTTTTTAATGGATTACCTATTCTTTTTCTTAACATAGTTGTCTTCAACCCATTTATGGCCGACTGTATGGCATGGGTCTCTCCTCGTTACTGAGGAGGCCTAGAGCATACCACGTTGTTGCTCGAATGCGGGTTGATTCGTTTGGCCAACTCAAGTGTCGGTACTTTTTATCCTGCCCGAAGGCCTCCGACGTGGCTTGATGACTGTTATGTACAGTAACTACTGGGACCGACGGATTTAAGTGCCTTCCGAAGCTCGGGAACTCGACAGCTCTAGTCAATACAGGTTATGTTGAAAGTTGAAAGAAAATCGTTTGCGGCAAAAGTTCATTACCGTTTCATTTTGTTTATTTATCTATTTCGATTGTCACACATAAAAAATCTTCTATCATATTTAATAATCACTTGCTGTGAATGACCTTAATTTTGAAACGATTATTAGATTTTCTTTTTATATCAGTAACACCAAATGTAATCACTGATGTGGTTTAAAATACATGGTCCTTCCAATCCAAAATTCTTCAAGTCGATATGTATAGGTACATCCTACGTAGGCTTAAATTTACTTTTACTTCATGTTGTAATTTTTTTCTATCACTATCCGCCATCCTTCTTATAGACTCAAATATTTTTATTGGTTCGGATTTGTCGAAGGATCAGTAAACATACTACTGGACAGATAGATTACTGATACAGGAATGATACTATTAGTAGGTTTTTGTTTGTCTACGTCTACGTCTGTAGTATGTATGTATGTCTACAGACAATGGTGGTATGATCTCTGACCATCAAAAGGCCTATTAGCTAATACGTCGACTATTCAAATAACAAAATACCGAGAACTGTAAAAAACATACCTAGTTAACAATGGTTGGACAAGTTTTTATCAATTCTAAACTCGTCCGCAATGTACATATTTACGACGACACAAGTTATCGGCGGTAGATTGGTATGTGTATCCTTCTCAGCGGAATCTGCCAGGTTTTTCATTTAGGGAATTAATTATATTCAGAACCACTCTTGCAATTTGACCTCAACCCATTAATGCCCCACTACTGATCACGGGTCTCTCCTCATCACTAAGGAGGTCTAGATCATATTCCACCATTCTGCTCCAGTGCGGATTGGTGGAGGGGTTAGTGGCCAACCCAAGTATCGGATGTTTTTTAAACCACCCGAAATTCTCCGACATGACTTGACAACTGCTATGTTGATAGCAACCGGGACCGACGGCTTAACGTGCCCTCCGAAGCACGGAAACGCTCAAGAAATTTTTACCACTACCGGTCACCCTTTTAGGTACCGACCACGCCCGCAGTTGCTTAACTCTTGAAGATCGATTGACGCGAGCCGCCGGGCTATGAGCGCTTCCCATGCAATGCAATTCCCTTGATATTTCATGTTGTCATAAGTACATCTTTATATTAAAGCAATGTTTTTACATTTTTTCTGTTTTTATGTATACCTGTATGGTTGTATACGCTAATCTTAGAAACGGCTTACCCAATTTGAACGCAGTTTTCAAAATTATTTAACATTTAGTGTTTTTTTTCATTTAAATCAATCTCAATTTATGTCAATCATTCATTGCCTGTTAGGCGAATCGCAGTTGGAAGGGTCATCTAGTATCTTTTATAATTTAAATGTGCAACTAAGTACTGTTTGATCATATGGCGGCTGTAGTCAGCCCGGTCAATTTAATCCAATCTAATTCGAACAAGACACGTTTGCAAAGGTGTATTATGTTTGCGTATAAATGTTAAGAAATATAACCAACATAATTATGGGTACTATTTTCTATTACATTTGAAATTTAGAATCAAAGGTTTGTGGCTAAGGATTAATTAATATTCGTTATTACTATTTCACTAGACAAATGGGTGGAATACAAACGCTCTCCCTACAACTGCTTCAGCTTTTTAAGTACTGTTTACAGTATTCTTTCACACTTGTTACGTTTACTTTATGCTATTATTAATGTTTTTGTTGATGTCAGTTAAGTTTATTGTTTTTTATTCTGAAGACATAAAAATGTATTTATAGTTATGGTACTCCATTTTCGTATATATTTAAATAATTAACATAATTATATTTGGTTCACAATCTTAACAGTGTAGAATAGGAAAAAAATATTCATGAAATTACATTTATTTTTATAATTTTTACTATAGGTACATAATTTAGTGGCAAATTCTAATTAACTGGGACATCTAATCGTTATGTTTTTTATTCTAAATAGTCACACATCACAGCAGGTACAATTATGTATATTGTAAAACTTTGAACCTTTCCGTCTAATAAATTCAATGAGATTAGGGTTTAGTTTCTTCATGTGATAGATCATAAAAATTAGTTTTCATATCACATTACGATTTGCACGTTCGCGCGTTATCTGGCGGCTGGATCACGATACGTCGCCGCATTGACGTCATTCAACTCTCTCATGGGACATCAATTATGTATAGAAAATCTGATACTTAGTTTAACTATGTAACGACATCTATAATTATGTTAAATAAATCAAATACTATGTTCTTTAACGTTCTGTACAACCGTACAACTAAAAAGAAACCCTTGGAATCGTTTTTATAAAACAATTTTTCTTTGATTCTATTAAACTGAAAAAAACATTTGTATTTTGATACCGAAACTAAATAAATATACACGTTATACATACCAAAATAACATTGTTAACAATTTTTGTCTGTCTATTTGTTCGGAGTTCTGAATCTCTGGAGCGGCTGAACCGATTTTGACGGAATTTTCACTAGCTTTTCTACTTTAGAATTATAAGCTATCGTAAAATCTATGAACGGAATAATATTTTTTTGTTTGTATTAACAATCGGTATATTCGCTACTACTGTTATTTCTATGGTTAGTATTCTTCAGCGAAGCTTTGCCAGGTTTAGCAAGTTATTGAATATGTTAACGAAAATGCAATATATTGTCCATCGAATGAATACTTTTCCCGGAAATGAATGATACTAGAATTTAAAACAAAACTCTAATTAGATAAGTGAGGTTTCAGTGTAATATTATTGTTTTTTGAAGTGTAGCAAATTGAAAGAATTAGTACAAGGTCCTTTGCGAATGTCAATGTATTTATATCACTAAATTTTTTTTTTATCGGCGTTTTGTCATGAAACCCTATCTCATACTAATCCAATTCTTTCTTCGCCAGTTTATTTTTCTCTGTTTAGTCGTATGCGTTATGAGATCGTCGAATGTTTGGCTTGTTTGGAAAAAAAATCTTCCTGAAATCGTTATGACGCAAATACATACACGTTCTTTATTTTAAATCACTTCAAGGACCGGTCGTCATCACGCAAAGTTTAAATTCAAAGGATGTCACGCACGGTTTAGTAATTTGTTTTGTTATTTTGACCGCGGACAACGCAATTATATTGATACAGAGTTATAATATTTTTTCCAATTACGGTTATATTATCGATCATCAAACTCAAACCTCTCCTGGTTACTGCCAGTCTTCAACCTATGAGCCTGAGCACGGATCTTTCCTCATTACTGAGGAAATTACTGAGGTCTAGGGCATACTCCATAGCTCCAGTACGGATTGGTGGAGGGATTAGTGACCAAGTGTCGGTAGTTTTACAGCCGCTAAGGCTTTTGACATGGTTTAATTTGATTTCCTGTAACAACAGTATTTCCTGTATCGTGCCCTGTGAAGCACAGAAACGGTACTACATCTAAGTACAGACAGCATCGGTAGTTGCGTAACTCTGGTTACTTGCTACTTGAATTGATTTTATATTAAAGTCTAATTTACTCATAAGCAATAACAATGATGCTGAATTTTTGTTGTTTTTGTATGAACAGGTAAGAATCTGTCACCGGACTACGATGTTTTTAAAAAATTCTTGTATATTTATATTCTTTTTAAAAATATAACAAATAGAAACAGTATCAAGGTCTAAAATTAAATAAGTATTCATGGTTATACATTAATTTCTGTGGGCCAAGTGCGTTCTAGAAAAGAAAGAAGTATCAAGACGAAGTTAGATAAGGAAGAATCTTTTAACCTTATTTCTATCAAAGGAATATTGGAGCTAAAGTCTATTGGCCCTAACTTAATTCCAAGGCCTGAACGTATAGTTCTGTTTAATTTCCACTCTTATTTCTATAGTATTTTGGTATCATTTTTACAGAGAAGCATCCCTATAATTGGTTCTCAAGTGAGTAAAGTACACGTAAGGGTATACCATACGAATGATAAGACCCATGATGTAGAAAGCGTATATAGGTATTTAGGTATATATAGAGAGTTAATCCGCTTATTTATTCTGCTTGGTCTTAAATTAAAATAAAATCTTCGAACTAGCTTTCTGTACATACGGCACTAACAACGAACGTGGTTTTGAATGGGTACAATTATCTAAAGCTGACAGCTTTCGAAATTCGATTTCATAGGTCATTTTAACGGTCGACCTCTCTTCATGAATGAATGCTTTAGATTGGCTTTGCCATTGATTTCTCCCACATTTTATTTAGTGACTCTTTAACGCTTCTAAACATAACATTGTTGAAGAAATCTAATCATGTTCGTAAATAACAAGATACGCCAATTTAAAAAAGTCGTTTAAACATTAATTGGAAAAATGTCATTAGTTTGAGTAGGTTAAAGCTTAGGTAAGTATTTTTTGTGTAGGTAACTATAACTACTTAGTATAATAATTATAATGAAGGCATCTCATTATGTTTTATTATTGTTTATGAAGAAAAGAAAATGTGTTTATCTCAATTTCACATAAAAATACCTGATGATATTTTTACATATAGCGAACTTCTTTTACTCGTATCTGTATTTTTTTGATACCAAAAACAGCTTGGTGTTTGTAATAAGTTATTTATTAACGTTGTTTTTCAAACTTCGATTGTTCAGAACAATACAATGTAACGTACAACTAAAATGTCAAAGTCGTGACTCTACGAATTGAATGCGCAGTGTACTACATTAAATTTAATACCACGTGCAAAGCAATGTGTTACTATTTTGAATAGACAAAATACATCTGTAGGCTACCTATAGTTAAAGTTATATAATTATATCGTATAGTAACTCCAACAACCTGCGTCACTAATTGTTATGAAATTTATGTCGTTTGTTTTTCATTATTTTTATGAAACAGCTCAGTTGGTATCTGCAATAATCATTTTGTCAATGGACAAAAGAAAAAAACGACTTCAATATTATTATAATAAATATTCCGACTCCGAAATCATACGTTTCAAGTAAATGCGCATTATAAGGGATAAGTCAATTAGAAGCAAAAGTCAAAAACTGCTCGTCAGATGTCGCTCAGTTTTAAATGGGCTTACATCACAAGCACCAGATTTCGATTAAAAAAAGAATCATCCAAACATACGAATTCAGAACCCTCTCTTTTTTTGAAGTCGGTTAAATAATTTTATATATGACCTGAGTAAATATTTATTGGCATACTGTTGTTCGATGCGTTATTAATTAAGTTGTAGTTCTAAATAATCTGTAACGTTCGAATAATTATAAGCGTACTATAGCTTCTGGTATACCTAAATATACTGAATCACGTCCTTTCTTCATAAAGTATAAAATTAAAGACTGAGAAATAATCACATGATATATGATTTCGAAACGTATAACAGTTAAAATTTCAAGTATGATTTTTGGACAACTAGTCGAGATCAATAATTGTGTAAACAATAATAAAATATAAATATCTGTCATATAATTTCTCTCTCTATTATTAGTAGCGCTACTCGTACCACCACCACATAATATGAAATCCACGCTTCTTCTTTACCTTTGCTAGTATTAATATCTATGGGTGACGATCACCACCATATAGTAGCAGGTCTGCTTGTATACATAAAAAAGGTGTTTTGTTATAGTTATTCAATAACAACTTAAGATAAGCACGATCCGTCCAACACTAATCTTTAAATACGTACACATTAATTTCAGTTGAAAGTATCTTAATGGCTTATTT
The DNA here is from genome assembly GCA_018248895.1 of Carystus phorcus. Taxonomy (NCBI): domain Eukaryota; kingdom Metazoa; phylum Arthropoda; class Insecta; order Lepidoptera; family Hesperiidae; genus Carystus; species Carystus phorcus. Next base: position 1,624 of record DWJN01002213.1, on the reverse strand, counting down.
ATCACTTCTAACGACTGTTTGAAAAAGACGTCAGCGTCCGTGACCTATCCTACTTAAATAAAAACAAATTAGATAATCTTTTTAAAAAATTATCACACTAATTAGTTTATACTCTAACATTTGTAATACATTATGAATTTACTTATGTCAGCGCAGTCTACTTTCTTACTTAGACATCGTTTTAAAGGAAAATGAACATTCAGTTACTGTAATGAAGTTCATATTAGAATGCAGACAATTAAAACCCATGGGGCGTGCTCGTCTCTATAATAAGAATAACCGCTATAGCATGCGGGGTACCCCAAATAGCGGGGAACAGGCAAACCTGTTCGACCCACGCAGTATTTTGTCACAAACCGACGCTAACTGGGAATTGTTATCATTGCTGCAGACACAGATCTGTGTCCAAAAATTTTGTGTTAGTGCATAAAATGATAAGTGATTTGTGAATTAGTGCTAAAGCTAAGTTTCTGCCGTACCTATATAGTTTGTGGAGGTTATGTTGACAAACGTATTTTGGACACCGCCGACACCGGTAAGCATTCCTATGGATTCGTTCTTACTGACTTTCACTCATACAGACTTGTTACGTATGTATATCGTACGTAACATTACTCATTGTTGAACAGAAATACATACTAATTTGTTTTATTTGTTCTCGAATAAACTAAAAACTCGAATGATTAATATCAGGAACTGTCCTACATATTAAGTAATGTAATTATGCTTGACTGTATCAGTAATAGCCACTTTACGACAACGTTCTAGAATAAAGATTTTTCAGTGTACTAAATCTTAAAATGTAATTAATTAAAATTCCTCTCTTTTGCCCACCGGTAGTAGAGAGGTTCCATCAATTACTTAGTTATAGATGCGAAGATTATTATGGTAATTAACGAGTCTGTCATTGTGATTTCGTCAATTTAGACCTTTATTTATATTATTTTTGGCTTCCGAAGAGTATTTATATAAAATATTAATAATAGCGCCAACTTTATTTGTTGTCGTTTCGCTTCTAAATTACAGATTAAGATGAAAACATTCTAGAACATATGTATTTCCGGAACACAAAACGAAAAATTTTGCCTTTTTAGTATCAAAACCTACATTAATAATAAAACTCAGGATTTTTATGCATTATTTATTGCTTATGTATTTACTTTATAATCTGTATAATGTTTAGTACAGTCACTGTGAGAATTTAAATTAAAAGTCTTTTGTTGATTGTTGGAGGAAATTTTATAATAGGTCTTATTTTTAATTACCTACCTTACTCACATGATTTCAATCTTTTTATATTTTGAAAAAGATTCAGTATATAGCAGTAAGAGTAAATTCTACTGGATATGTTGCATACTCATTTATCGCCATAACTTTATTTTCAACTTTAATGTTTAATATTTTGGATAGCATAATCTTATTTAAGTAGATAAAAACTACTGAAATCAAAATAAATGTGCTCTCTTTGAACTGTGATAAGGACATCTTTTTTTGTAAACAAGTCTAGAATAACTTTTTATTGTAGGTCTGTTTATAAAAAAAAGTATCAATTACGGCCGGTTTCTGAAAGGCTGATCAACGAAAAAATTAAGAAATTCACTGTCAAATCTATTGTCAAACGTCA